>JBAMBL010000308.1:0-14668 GCA_037043405.1 Drosophila subquinaria | reverse complement strand
TCCAGCCCACAAATCATCCAAAGCTTTAAATTTTTTTTTGGAAACGGCCACTTTAACATCGTTCCTAAGTATCTAAATAGGATTTAAGTCTGGGCTTTTTGACGGAGAGTCCATAACCCGAACCTTTTCTTTGTAAAACAACTTCATAAATATGCTTAGGGTCATTGACGGGCATAAAAGTCCACTTCACAGGCATAATCTCAAATGCATAAGATTCCATTGAGTTCGTTAAAATGTCTAAATATTGAAATCGGTCCATATTATCATTAACCTAGGCGAGGAGGCCCACACCGTGCCAAGCAAATGCAGCCCAACACATTATTCGACTCAAAAATGCTTGATGGTTTTGGTTGTGCATCTTGTATAAAGAGCCCGACTTTTTGGACGACTCAAAAATAGTTTCCCATCAAGTCCCATCTAATTTATTTTGTTTTCATCATTCCACAACACTTTTCTTCAAAATGGTGCGTCTTTGCCTTTGTAGGCCTTTACAAAGCATAATCGTCTCTTTATGTTCAACTTTGACAGGAGCGGTACTCTTCTGCTGATGGTCCCAAAGAGCAATGATTTAATAGATCTTTTAGAGACTAGGATTCATGGATAGGTTTAGACCATATTTTTCATTGATTTCCACCATAATCTCACGAACAGTCTAAAAATGGTCACTGTTACTTTTCACACTATGATCCTGTCGATGCTGAAATTGGTCTTTTGAGGCTTTGGCTCCTTAACCTTGTTTTCATTTAATAATGAAGTACTCCTTTGGACTAATGCAAGTGTATTATTGACCAGTTTCCTGAAAATTTTTATTATCTGAGCTATTTCAGCCGATTTTATTATCGACTGACTAAGTTTAAAAGCAAGGCTAGGTTTTTAAAAAGTACAAGTCTTTCCGCTACCCATTATTGCATAAATAAAATTGAATTTAATGAAGTTTAACGAAATATAGAAAAAAAAATTAAAACCAAGTGCTCTTTACGAAAAAAACCACGCTTCAAACTTTATGTGCCAATTCTGTGAGCACCCAAATGTCACACTAGTCCAACGAAAATGAAATATAAAGGAAACCCAATAAGGATATCGGAACAATTAACTGTAAAGCATATAGTAGATGAACACAATTAACAGTTGCATGAAAAATTGTAAAAGCAAGTGATGAACATTTTGAGAAATAAACGAAAAGAATATACTTTTTTTTTTGTGCCAATTGTATGAGCATGGCTGTATATACTATATGTTTGTAACTTAATGGAAACGCTTTGTTCATGAAATAGATTACAGTTAGTCAAGTAGTTATTTTGACAAAATTAACAGCTCGCAGATTTTATTTTGCAAAAATTAAAGCCTTTTCTATCCATATTCTCGCAATTTAAATTTAGTAGCTTATGGTTTTTTGAACAAGATAAAAAATTTAATATTAGTATATTTTAATTTGATTACTTTTAAAAATTCAAAAACTGACGAATATGCAAAGTTTATATTTTGTCAAATACTTATATTACTTGACTAGCTCTGAAGACTTTACTTGAGATACTGTAACATTCAAGCCTCTATGAAAACTATCTCTATGTTAAACTCTATTTACAGCCACAATGCCAGAGGCATCAAATTTACTAAAAATCTCACAATTTTTATACAATATCTTAATGCTGCAGATAGACAGTCACTTTAACGTCGTCAGTACCAATAACATTGTCACAATAGCGTCACACGACAGCTGAAGATGTAGGATAGCTGCATAAAGCTGCTCCATAAAGTTGCATGTTCGCGCTTTAGATACTTGTATTTTGTATTTAGTATTTTTTTTTCTTTATTTTTGTTGTTTGCATGGAACGGCTTTAGGCTACAATAGCGCGTAATCTATGCCACTCGACTTGCAGCATCGTTTTGCATTGCATTGGTATCCAAGCATCCAGCAGATACTTTTACGGGACGCACAACACAACACAATGCAGCTTAGCGCCAAAAGTGCACAGCGCATGAATATCATTTCATTTCAGTTCATTTTATTTTTGCATTGCATTTTTATGATTGCTATGCAAATTCACAGCTCGCAAACTAAAACTAAAACAACAACTCCAATCTGCAACGCAACGAGGCGTGGCACCTTTTGTTTGGTGGGCGTTTTGCGAACGCCCGCAACATAAAAGAGCATCGCAAAAGCGAAAAGCAAAAACAATATGCGAAATACGCAAAAACGAAGTTAACTTGGGGCGTGATTTGCCCATAAAAGACACTCACAATTGTTTTTCATCTAACAGTAAGAAACGCAGCAGCAACAACAACAACTAAACAAAACAAATATATTATTCTTTTATATGGAATTAAAAAAGAACTGAACACAAAGAAAAATAACTTACCTTCGGCATCAACAGTATTGTTCACCATTTTAGCTTTTTACTGAAAAAATGAATAAAAAGAATACTTAAAATTAAATTATAACACATAAACAAGAAATACGTTTATGAATTTGCAATAAGTAACAAAAGGCCCAAAGGATTTTTCACAAAAATGTATGTAATTAAAAATAATTTAAGAAATAATCAAATAGCGTCAGGTCAAAAGATCATTTCGATTCAATCACTTACATATGTAAGTATGTACATATGTATGTAAATATAGAAATGTAATTTATTATGTTCGACTTGTAGGTATTAAAAATTTTTAGCCCAAAATTTCGTAGTCCGTTACATGCTGCCCACAGCCTCAGGGGAAATGCATAAAACACTCAAGAAAGGCGCCCTTGCAGAAGAGCGCAAAAAAAAGCAAGCATCGGCAAACAAAGAGCAATGCCAATAAGAAGAGTGACAGGCCGAAACAAGAACAACAAAAGCAACAATAGCGTCAGCAGGAGGAACAACTATAACAAGCAGTCGCTCATTGCTGCAAAAAATAAGAAGAGCAAGAACAATAATAACAAGAACAGCAATAGCAAATGTCTGCGCACTGGAAATTGGAAGCAACAAAGCGTGGGCAAAGGAAAAGGAAAAGCGACGACTGGTGCCAGGGGCAACAGCAACAAAAAGAACAAAAAACAAAAAAAAAACGGCAAAGTTATTGGCGTCGGCGTTTTGGTTGTTTTGCAGCTGTTGTTGCTGTTGTTATTGCATTTGCGCAGAAGCAATGACTTTGCAGCAAACCGGAAAGTACACTTTTCATCTTTCATCAATTACATACATACACTTGTACATAAATAGTACAATATGTATGTTTTTATGTTTGTAAGCACTTTTTGCTAAACTTACCAAATTAAATATCCACAGATGCAGAAATTGTTAAACGTTTGTTTTTTTATATTGAAGTTCTCTGATCAGCGCGCGTTGCGATCGTGTCGGTGCAAATTAAACGACTGAGCGACTGAGTTGCCGTTGAAGCTGCTTTGTAGTCGATCGCAGAAGAAGTGGCACAGTGGTGAGGACTACAAAAGTATTTGGAAAAAGTAATTTGTCGATCGCTTACATATGATTAAAGTAAGTGGCAAATATTCCAACATTAGCAAATGACTTTCAACACGAACTAACAATAAAATATACACCTACCTTTATGAGCATTTGTATATTAAAACGATCATCTATTAAAATATCGTTTTGCCCACGGTGCAACGCTGACAGCTGTGCTTTGAAGTTGTTGTTTTTCCAAAGGGAAGCTGCTTCGGGCGAATTGCATTTATTTTGCACGAGTGCGAGTGAGATGACAAGTGTTGTGCGGCTCAAACGGTTAAAATTTAAATGACAATTTCAAATTGAAACGGCCGTTTGTCAAACCGGTTGACCAAATAAAAGAGAGCAAAGTAATTTTTGGCAGGTCAGGCAATTGGGGCATTTGTTTGTTTATTTTGATGCTATTGTGATTGTTATGAAATCATCGCCTAGATTTATTACGAAACTGAGCGGAGAACTTTAAAGGTACAAATGAATATACTATATATTTGAGTCAGCAATTTACGTATTTCAGAGAGTACGAAATAAATATAGAGGCTCGTCTGACAGTTCTTGTCTTATCAGTAAAAGCAGACCATAAATCAAGAATAGCCAAGTGCGTCCAGTTAGGTGAAGATAACAAGTACTATGAGGTATACATATGTACATACATATGTACATATCTAAAAAATCTACTTACTGTCAAGTGCATTGAACTTTGATGTACTCCGATTTAATAAGCTGAGACCCACGCCAAAGTTTAACAAAAATAATAGTTAAACTAAAAACACTCCAGCAAAGTAGCAGCGAAATTTTCCACCTACACTGGGAGCGCACAATTATTTTACCTTTCTTTTCATTAATATTATTAGGCGGAGGGGTTATCACAGTTTAAATGACAGACAACCATAAATGTATCTGTGGCAAATCGAATTGAGATCTGTGGCCAGAGTACATCTTAAAAAAGTGAAATTTGATCAAAATTGCTGTAAAACTTGTCCAAGAAATTACATACGCACTGTGGCTAATGGTGAAGGGGGAGGGGGCACAAAGTCTGTACAAAAATAATAAAAACAAGTTTAAGTGCGTAGACAGTTAGTTATCTGTGGGGCGCCTAACAAATTGCGCGACAATTTTCATTTTCACCTGGCCGTCATAAAATAAAACATGCGTTCGATTTAAATTTTCGTTTTTTTTTTTTTGTAATATCGCAGCCAGAGGCGCGAACAAGAGCATGTAAGAAAAAGAGAGAGAGAGAGAGCAGAGAGAGAGAAAGAGACGGGATAGTTCAATCTCGGCTTTGTTCCCAACCAGAGTCGATTTACCTTTTGCGGTTAAACAAAAGCAAAGAGTAAAGCGCAGTTTTAAACAAAGATGCTGCCACACACTGACTGACTCACAAAGCAGAAATAACAACAACAGCAACAATAGGTGGCAATAAAAATGATAATTGACTCGCAAGTCAATACAACTGCTCCATATATGGAACTTGTACATGAAGAAGCTGCATTCATCATCCGGCATTTATTCCTAAAGCACTTTATCTTACTTCCTCCTTTAAGTCCTTTCCTTAACCAGAACCCGAAGTTTTTGTCTTCAAATTTCAGAATACAAACTCTAATGTTTTTTTTGTGTTTCCTTTTTACTGAGAAAGAACAGTTAGAATTCGTTGATAATTGGAGGACAGTTTATTCCTGTTTTGAACGACACATTAAACTTTTTCGAATACATTTTCGCCGAAAGTAGTAAAGTTAGAGGCTGATGTCCATTGAAGATCGAAAACAAGATTGACTGCTTGCGGGACATATTGGTACTTGAATAAAGAAATTATAAAACAAAACCTCTTTACGAGGTAAAAGTGACGAAAACATTTTCATGCCCCAAAATTTCTGATATACAATTTTGTGACGAATAATATTAAGTTTTACATATAAATTATTTTACCTTCGTGCTGCTTTCGTCACTAGCGTGGACTGCCATCCGCAGTGATATCAAAATCAGCTAAAGCAAATACGTACATATATAATAAAAATTTAATTCTTTTGTATTGCCACAAACTTTTGCTGGCAACACATCAGCTACATAGTCTCGAGCTCCAGCTGCTACGACACTTACTTTCTGTGTATATATTCATTTAACGTATTTAAAAACAGGTAATATCTTCCAAACACCTGCCTAAAAGTAATGTTTTATATATTAAAATAAACCCGAAATTTTACAAGCTACAATGTATTGAAAATTAAAAAAAAATCGTTATTGTGGGAAAAATACCTTATTTCACCTGTAGCTGTTTACCTATTTACTTAAAAAAAAACTTTGAAGGTACACCGAAAAGCCCTTCAAAATACCTTTCCAGCGATATATACTTAGAACCTATCTGTAGCTTCTATGGTTTGGATACTATTTAGCGAGTTTTTAGCGATTTCCCGCTAAACTAGCAATATTTCGAAAAAGTCGTAGAACAAAAGTTTCTAGATTTTTGATAGGGAACAAGTCCTCATTCAAACTTTTCAGCTGTATATACGATTTAATACAAACAAACAAACAAACTGACTTTTTATCTTATTTTCGGAAGGCGACTTAAAATTTCAAAATTAAGTATTTCTTGAACCAGATTCTCGGATTCCGATGATCCAGGTGTCATTCGACGCGTATTTTTGATAAGAATAGTAAAAAATTAAAAGAATATTCAAAAAGGCTCCAACGGCCCCATTTGCTCCAATCATCTAAATTTTGCCCCTCCCACTTACACCTGTTTACCTCATGAATCAAGTGAGTTTTTAAAAGTCTTAGTATGCATATTTGTAAGTTAAATTGATACCTTTCGATCGGTATGTAACTCGACCCAATCGGACAGTTATAGCAAATTTTCCATTCTTCCTGTGTATATATGCTAGTCGCCTTTCGCACCCTTCGTGCTGCTTTTGTCACTAGCGCGGACTGCCGTCCGCAGTGATATTCACACAAATTTTCATATCGATTAGTCAATAATTTTTTGCTAGGATTCCTGCAAATTGGAAAGAAACGTTTCGTGAAAAATGAGTTTAAAAAACACCGCGCGTTTGTGCACTGAACAGAAAGGTGTTGACGTTAGTGCTTATATCTTTGGAACTAATTGAAATTTCGTGCTAAAACTAGAGCTATGTACATTAGAGTGCATCGATTTTTTTCACAAAAAATGGTAACCCATTTTCGTAATATATGGTTAGTTCTAAGATGTTTTCACGAAGAAACCATACAGTGTGCCACTAATCAGAGTTGTGCCTACAAGCATTATCATTACTTTTTAAGGCCCTATTCTCCTTCAGCTTGCTGTTTTTGGACCTTTTTTGAAAAAATTCTCATTTGAAAACGCAAAGAATAACTGAAAACTTTTTTTATTTATTGTATTACAAAAGGTTCAAAGTAAATAAAAAATTTTTTTTGCCTCGATACGAGGGCTGTTCAAAAAGTAATGAGACTTTAAAGTTGGAGGTGAAAAAAAAAGGTGTCGTCACGGCGGCCACGATTCCGGGTCTCCGGAGCGTCGGAAATGAAAAAAAAATATAGGGTTATGATCAGCATAGATGTAATTCTGGCCCGTAGTAAAATAAATAAAATAAATTTAGCGATTTTTTTTGACAAAATGGCGGCCACTTGAAATTGACAATCGAATTTGGACCCATTTTTTTGTAGTTTAGTGTAAATTTAGTTTAGTTATTTTACTACGGGCCAGAATGGTGACAATTCTACGTCGATTAAACTTTGTTTCATCCAAATCGGTTCAGTTGAACTGGAGATATCATGGCCGCCAGTTCTAAAAACGTGGTTTCGAGATAAACGCGTTTAAAGTTTTGACTTCACTTGCATTAACATTAACATTGCTGGATAAAAATGGCCATATCTCCTTAAGTATTTCGAATTTCTAAAAATCCTTTTAGGGGCATATTCACAACTACCCAAGCTATAATAAATGCAAAAAAAAAAAAGTCGAAAAAAATTTTTTGCTGAAAGAGAATAGGGCCTTAATCGAATTGAAAAAACTAGTGCTAATGAATTTCATTTCACTAGCATTTGAAAAAGTACTGCTAATGAAATTTCATTTCAGTGGGCATTGAAAATAGTACTGCTAATGAAATCGAATTTCACAAGCATTGAAAAAACTAGTGCTAAAGAAAATTCATTTCAGTAGGCATTGAAAATGAAAAGTAATGACAATTTTTCAGTGGCATTACTTAATGCTAGTGAAAAACTATTTTAATTACCATTAATAATTACTTTTTTTTGAAAAATTCAAAAAAATAATATTTAGAAAAATTGAAATTAAATGTAGAAAAATTTAGAAATTGAGACATGAGAAGCGAAATGGCTGTAAGCTAGTGTTATTATTAATTCAAGTACCGAATACAAATATCGCGAAAAGGATCAAAATAACAATTTCTAAATGTTTCTACATTTATTTTTCAATTTTTCTAAATATTTCCATTTTTTTTTAATTTTTGAAAAAAAAGTAATAAAAATTTTGAATTTTAAAGTCTATTTATCAACTTTTTTCCCTTTAAAAAAACAAATTTGATGCAAAAAAATTCTTTAAAAAGCTTTAAGAGTGACTGCAAAAAAATATTCAAAAATCTTTTTGCTATTTTTTTTTTTATGATTTTATGAAAATTGCTAAATAGCCACTTTTTGTATGAAAATGAGGAAAAAGGGGTTAAAATAGTAATATTTAGAATATTCAAATAATTATAAAAAATACTAGCAAAAAATATTTTTGAAAATTTTTTTTTGCAGTCACTCTTTGTTAAAAGAATTTTTTTGCATCAAAATATATTTTTAAAAAAATCGAGGAAAAAAGTTGAAAAATAGACTTTAAAATTCAAAATTTTCGATGGGTACTTAATGGGTTAAAGACATTTTTGTATCATAAGAACGGAATTTAAGTGAATAAAAGATTAATATAAGAAACCCGCATCAAAACATCTTTACTATGCGCAAATTTGACAAATGTAAGCTGTATGAAGACATTAGTGGCACTCTGTAGTTCTAAAATGAATTCCTGGTCCGCGCTTTTTGAGTTGGTGTCAATACTCTTTTTAGGACCAGAACTTTTAAAATTCAACAGAACCAAAGGACCAAGTGTCCATTTAACCTAATTTTCTTCCTTGGTAGGTTGATTTTGCGAGTGTCGTCTTATCCAAAAAAATTAGTCAGAATTAGAGCTATTTTTGAGCAAAAAAAAATTATTTTTCCAGAACCTGTATTTTTTATTAACAGAAAATGTAAAACATATTTTATTAAAATTGTACTAAAATTGAATTAAATATGTTTTACATTTTCTGCAAATAAATAATACAGGCTCAAGGAAAAAGAAAATGTTGTTGGCACAATAATAGCTTTAATTCTGACTAATTTTTAAGGATAAAGACGAATCGCAAAAATGTCGATCCAAGGATGACAATTATGTTTAAAGGACATTTCGGCCTTTGGTTTTGTGGAATTTTAAAAGTCGTGATCCTAACAAGATGTACACCAAGCTTGTAAGGATCGGTCCATAAACACCCAAGATATAAGTGTTAGATTTTTCAGCTCAAAAGCGCGGACCAGGAATTCATTGGTTTCTTGGTGAAAACATCTTAGAATTGACCATAGATTATCAAAATTGGTTACAATTTTTTTCTTGTTTCTAAACTTGTTTCTCCCATAATCGATGAACAACATTTGCTTAATGTTATATTATTTATTTGTGTAATATTCAGCAATGTAATAATTTTACAAAAAAAAAACAAATTAAATTATTTTGCATATATGTATATGTACATATGTATATTGCCAAAAATATTTAAGCCAAATGGCTATACTTATTTTATTTATTTTTTACATTATTTTAAGCAACATAGCAAAAAATATAAGGCAACATCTAAAATCGAGAAGTTTTCTGTATTTTTAACATTTAATAAAGTCCACTGCAAACAGGTTTGATTTAATAAGTCAAAATATAACATAATATTCATAATAATAATAATAAATATAATAAATAATATTAAAATATTTATAATATGCAGAAATATAATATAAATCACTTGATTGGAACAACTTGATCGAATTTTTTAATTTCTCAACTACATTTTTCACATGAAAATTTACGATAATTTGATTTGTTTTCGGATCTTAGAGAAAAAAGAGGGTTTAAAGGATTTGAGCTCGGCAGAAAATTTTCTATTACTAGGTTCGGATGATTTAATGCCATTTGTATCCAGCCTGTTGTCTGCTGAACATCTTCTTTTTTATCATTAATAAAGTCGATTGTATGCGCTTGAAGTTGACACGCATTATGGGTATTAGCCAGAATTAAGGTCTCGGCGGCATTATCAATTGTGAGTCTGGCGAGCAAGAAACTCTCGCACATGTTCTTAAGTCGTTCGAGTAAATATTTATTAGCTGCTGCCAAAAGATCTTGACACATTTTGTCCAATTTAGGCGCTTTATCTGTGTAAATGAATCGCAGCATTTCTGTAAGGACCTCAGGATCCATATCGTTAATGGTAACTCGACCCTGTAGTTGCTCTTCCATTTCATTGTTAAACATGGCCTCAAAAACTTCGCAACGAGCTGTGAACAATTTTTAGAAACATTTACTTTTTTATTTTAATTTAGATAATTTACCTGAAAGTATATTCCGATGAGCTTGAATTTCTTGTCCGCCGACCGTAACTATTGTTACATCACTGAATTTCTTACTTTCCAAGAGTTTGGCGAAATCATTAGATATTTTGGATTCCGATACTTTGATTGGTTTTGTGCTACCGCAAGTGCAGACTGTATCCGTCAAAAGGAAAATCTCACAGAATATGGTCAGAACATCGTTGGGCAACAAATTCTTCGACTTATCAAACAACGCTCCATTGTGCATAAATGGTTCGAAAATGATATTCGCGTTATTGGACATCGTGAAACGCGTCTTCTGTAAAGTTTCCTCATGATTCAATATGGCACATCTGACTTTAGCTGGGTCTGTTGTGCCATCCCACTTGGCCAACTGTAAACAAAGTGCTAAATATTCGTTACCGGAAACGTCGCTATTCTTTTTGGTCAGCTTTAAAAACCATTTCACTTCATGCTCAGCATCTGCAGGAAAGTTAGGCGATTTGAGAGTATCATTAAACTCCCAGAGTACGCTGAAATTCTCTATATTCCAAGTATAGGAAAACTTAACAATTTTCGGTTTCGTTTTAGCCCATTCGTTTGAAGTTTCTTCGCTCCGTTTTGGGCTGCGGTTTGTATCGGTGACAAGCGATCCGACCGTAAAGCGAACGGGTCTTATTAAATCCATTATATCTGCACAAAAAAAGGGTTATATAGTGATTATTCAAAAATACGACATTTGTTTCTTAATGCTATTCTTTGTGGGAAATAAATGAGATTTTTACACAAAAAGTTAGTTTTGCTAACCAGAGCAAAAATATTGCGGCGAATTGCATTCAAAACGAAACAAACCCAAATTATCGCCCGACCTCCACAATCTGTCGTCCGTTCGGATCCAAAATTGGACATGCCGCTTAATTCAAATTATAAATTTATTTTTTAACAATTGTTTAATTTTTGCAATAAGATTATAACTAATTACACAATTTTAATTTGAAATTAGAATAAATTTTGATTTTTAGGTGGCACAAATCAACTAAACAAGTGACAATCAGGGACGTAGTTCGTTCGTTCACTTTTGTGAACAGTTCAATTCGATTCGATACAACTGCTTTGCCACGGTCGCCTTGGAGAATGGTATGTGGAGATAAGTGCATCGTGGGTGGACTTTAACCCGTTTTTGTATGATAACAGCCTAATGAATGTAAATGGAGCGAAGATCAAATTCTGACTGAAAGTCAGTGCAGCGTATACGAGCACGTTATATTACTTTCCTCCTCCTTCACATTTGCTTAATTTATTAACTTTATTGTTCATTTTGCTTATTTTTTCCTCACTTACAAGCTTTTTTATTCCGAAACTTGTTTTAGGCAGACACTTGGTAAACACAAAGGGTTTTGCAATTGAGTGCAACTAGTGAAAAAATTAATTCTTCACACACATAGTCGTTCAGAATAAGTTCAAATGAACAGGTCATTAAAATAAAAGAGTGAATTTATTCAACAATTCATGAACATTATTGACCATTATAAATTCCATTTTCTGTAATATTTATTGTAACTGTTTCACAGAATTACAATTGTTATCATATGAATAAAGTTTCCTAATAATAATTTGAGATTTTGTATATTTTTCAGCTTAAATTGTTTTATATTCATTTCTTACCAAGCCTGTATTTACACATTAAAATTAGTTTTAAGTACAACTAGATTTTCGAATGAATAATCGGAGAGATGCGGATTTTTTTAATATTTGACTATATTTAGAAATGGCAACAATTTTTCAACTGGCGCAGATGATGTTAATGGCAGATGATGTTAATGGTGTATAATGGTGAATCCCGAAGATATGTAGTTGTGAAGCTGCGTTTCCACATCATCGGTTAGCTTTGATGTTGGCGCAGCCAGCATTATCTATTACAAAGGTTTGCACATTAAAATCAATAAATTATATAACTGTCATAATTTGTCTGTTGTTCTTACCAATTTCATCAAATTCATAAAAATCATCTTTTCTCGTTGAAAAAACATTTTCAACCGTATATTGATAAGTATTTTCTGATGCCTTCGCATGTCGCACGGCCTCATTGATGATTATTTTATGAATATCGTCAGCACTACGTCCATGTGTTGAAACTTTAGCCAGAGCATTAAACCATCTCATTTTGACACTTGGACATAAAACTGATGCTATTATTGCACTATTTGCATCCTCCAAAAGTTTAACGTATTTCGAAAAGCGTTCCTTTAATTTCTCTTGCATGCCAATTGCCACATTTTTTAAATCGATGAGTTCGGATGAATCGGAAACTCTTTTTAGCTTACACATAGAGATGTCAGGGCAGGTATAAGGCAGCCATAGAATAAATTGTTTTCCATTTGTAGAAACTCAATGGTTGAAGCAATTGGAGTCATTAGAACTCGGTATTCTTCCATATATTGAATATCACTTGCCGAAAAGCAAGAGTTATGCAAAGCCAATCTTCTGCAGAGCTCAGGCAGTTTATCTTTATGCGATAAAATGCAACAGATAGCGTCATATGTGGAATTCCATCTCGTTACAACAGGTGTAATCAAGGATCCGCCTAATACTGTCGCAATAGTCTCCGAAGTCTTCGAGCAATTGCACTTGCGCCACAATGAACTACACTTTTCCAGAACCTTTTATAAATAAATAAAGAAATGTATTAAAAATATATTTTAAATAGAAAAAATCATCTCTACCTTTGTGTGTCTCTCCTTTAGAGCTTTATCTTTGAACAGAAGTTGAATGAAGTCCGATGAAGCCAAATAATTTAAAGTGTAGCTTGCACATTTAATGTGATTCGGCAAAAGATTGCTGTGTTCCTCGATTGACTCTGAATAGCATTCGCCATCGCTATGATCTATATTATTAATACCAAATTCCATAAACGCTCTACAGAAATTTGTGTCATTATGTGTAACGGTAGCGACAATCTTCAAATTGCTTAAATCAAACTCCGTATTGATGTTATTTATCATTTCCAAAATCGGATTATGTTCACCCGAAAATCGTTTGCAAGATAATGCCACTGAATTTCTCTGATATTTCTGATCCAACCAGTGACATGTGTATCCAGAAATACTTCATTCTTTGGTCGTCCAGATATCCGCAGTTGTACATACATATTTGGTATTTCTTATCATATTTTTAATACTGTTACACATCTTCGAGAATCGATCATCCAGTCGCTGTTCTAACTTGGAGCGACTCAAAACCCGCAGATTCGTTCCTTTAAAGAGATTTCGAAAACTGGCAGTTTCAACAGTAGATAACGGTATTGCCGCATCTATAACGTAACACATGACTCGATTATCGAATGAATCCGTTTCGGGAAGTTCTGGCACCTCACAATTTCCAACTTGTTTGGCGCTAACGAATGCCGCATGGATTTCAAAATGTTTCAGGCGCAGATGTTTAATGAAATTTGACGTAACTGTTATGAAACCTTTATTCTTGTTTGACAGGCATTGCGTGTGGCACTAATTGCTCCTGGCTTCGCATATGAATCCTGTACCTAAAAAAAAATAAAGTTCCCCATTAAAAATTGTTCATGTACATTAACTTTAAAGCTGTGATTAAAGCCGTAAGCGAAACCGTAAAGATTAACCAGTATAAGCCGATTTAATTTGGTAACCGTAACTAAAACCGTAACCGAAAAAAACTTTAATATGATACATAAAAAAAAAAAGAATTTACTCAAACCCAAACAACCGTTTAGTAACCGATTCATGTAAACGTCTTTCTTAAAACTAATTTTGGACTTCTATATTTAATTTGTATTGGATTCGCATTGAAAATAGAAAATTGTTATTTTCGAAATTAAAGAATTTTGATTTATGTATTAAAATATTCTTGTGAAATATCAATATCAATTTGGACGCCAAAACAAGCCAAATTTCCTGGTAACCGCTACGAAACCAATTTCATAAGATTTTGATTACAGAAAACCAAAATACGAACTTAGCCGAAACCGTAACAGACACCGATATTTGTTTCAGTTTGATATCTTGCTTTAAGGTAAACTCACTTTTTCGATATTGTAGAATAATCTAAATATTTCTGGCAATTTCGGATCACTTGTCATTTGTCTTTTTCTTCTTGTCGATATATTTTCTGCAGCAATCGATCGTTTGCCACCTCGTTGAATGGGTGTAAAGAATCGATTTTCAACGGAATCATCCAAATCACAAGCGGACGCATACTGAAATAATAATATCTTTTTATTAAATTGATGCTTGTTAAATGAATTAAAACTATTTCAAAGCTTAATTATTATTTCCAGTGCAATGATAAAAAATAATAATTAACTTCTATGTATTATTATTATTGATGGGGGGAGCCTGCACTGCGATCCTATTGGATCTATTGTGCCCGCTTCTGAGCCTATAGCTCACCCATCAACCCGATCTCTCGCACGAAGTCGAGGATTTTTGTCGGGTTGAGGTCTGCAATGTCCTCAATTGGTAGGACATATTTCACTAGAAGACTACATCTACGTCTAGATAGAGTGTCTAGATAGAGTGCATTCTGCTAGGATATACATTGAGGATTCCTCCTCGTAGTTGTAGAATCGACAGGTTCCACTGCTTAAAATACCCAATTTA
>JBAMBL010000307.1:0-19243 GCA_037043405.1 Drosophila subquinaria | reverse complement strand
ACCGTTAAGTAGGCAAAACTTGTGCCGCAATCAACCAGCAACAAATTTCAGCAAAGCGTTGTTGCAACGCTCGCATTACAAAATCCATTTGAGAGTTATATAAAAGTGCTGCAATTGAAGTTACCACACGACACGAATACGCAGTAAGTGCGCAGTTGCACATGCCATTTTCTACCCCTTCCCCTTGTTTTATCCCTTTTGTCCTTAATCCAAAAGACGTCTAAAACGTTCAACTGCACGGCTCACATACAACCAAACGCTGAAAACCAGTTAATAAACGTTATTTGCGGTTGTAGTTGTTGTTGTGGCTGTTGCTGCTAACTGAACTACACACATAGAACGACTGCAGTGAAGGAAAAATCGTTATCATTATTGTATGTGTAATACACATTGTGTATATAGAAGACATATAGAATTAGAGAGAGCGAGCGAGCGACAAAGAGCAAAATTGTTAGTGAATTAAAGAGAGGAGAAATGAACAGCAAAACTATTTGTACGAGAATATTTTTCGCAAAGTTTATTGAACCGGAAGTTGGGCGGCGATTGCGCCTGTGAAATGCGGCAACAATGCGCGAATTGCCTCCATCCGCAGTTGTTATAGCTCCCGCTTCGGATTCCGTCTGCTTGAAGTCTGCTTTAAGCTTCTCTCTCGAAATGCTGCCAATCATATTTTCAGTCTTGTACTTTTTTTTTTTTTTTTTTGTTTATTTCAACACACAAAAATATCCCAAAAAACAGCCTCGAGGCGCATTTTTGATTTTAGCTTCCCCTCTGATGCTGATTCTGATGCAATGGTTTCCTTTGCTTTCTTTCTTTCAAATTGTATTACTTATTCATATGGCCGCGTCTGGAATTGGGATTGGGATGAGTTGGAATATAATGGAATGAGTTGGGATGAGATGACTGTGAGCTCAGTCGGCTGTCACTTTAATGCCTCGTATATTGTTTCTCTGTATCTCTTTGGCTTTGTCGCTGTCTGCAGCCCTCAGAATCTCTTGAGGCCATGTAATTGTTGTTTAAGTGATGCAAATGAGCGTTCCTACAACAAATATCCAACAAACTTTCATACTGTGAAGACTTTTCTATACTCTTCCTTTTATATTATTTTTTCATGAATTAGTAGCCAATTTTCTTGATAAGAATGATAATTTTAGAAGTGTACAATTTGACAAGTAACTATTAAATAGTTTAATCTTTTATGGCACTAAATAAAAACAAAACTTGAGAATGATAATTGTAAAAATATTTAATATTTCCAAAACCGTTTCTAAACTTTTCTTACTTTTCACCTACTTAAAATTTTCCGCTAAAAATAAAGAAAATCGCTCTATACTCTTGGATTATCTGATTCACCTGATTTTAGGGGTTTAAAAAATGTTTTTTATAAAGAAAATTTTAATTGTTAAATATTCTTTGGCACTAAACAGAAAACCAAATTAATACCAATAAAATCGAAAGAAAACATATAAGAACTATAATACGTATCTAAATATAATTTAATTTAATTTTGTAATTTAAATACATATATGTATATTAGAGTGCATCGAATTGTATGGGCCCGAAAAAATGAAAAAATGGTAACCCATTTTCGTAATCTGTGGTCAATTTAAGATGTTTTCACGAAGAAACCATAGTTCTAAAATGAATTCCTGGTCCGCGCTTTTTGAGTTGAAAATTCATTTTTTTTTTAAATTTATATCTTGATTGTTTATGGTCCGATTCTGACAAACTTGGTGTCAATACTCTTGTTAGGACCAGGACTTTAAAAATTCAACAGAAAAAAGGACGAAATGTCCTTTAAACATAATTTTCATCCTTGGAACGACGATTTCGCGGTTCGCCTCTATACCAATAAATTAGTCAGAATTAAAGCTATTTTTTGGCAAAAAAAAATTTATTTTCCCTGAACCTGTATTTTTTGTTAACAGAAAATGTAACACATATTTTATTAAAATTGCTTTAAAACTGTATTAAAATAGGTTTTACATTTTCTTTTAATAAAAATTACAGGTTCAAAAAAAAAAATTTTATTTTGTGCCAAAAAATAGCTTTAATTCGGACTAATTTTTTAAGATAGAGACGAATCGCGAAATCGCCGTTCCAAGGATGAAAATGATGTTTAAAGGACATTTCGTCCTTTGGTTCTGTGAAATTTTGAAAGTCCTGGTCCTAACTAGAGTATTGACACCAAGTTTGTCAGAATCGGACCACAAACACCCGAGATATAATTGTTCAAAAAAGTGAATTTTTCAACTCAAAAAGCGCGGACCAGGAATTCATTTTAGAACTATGGTTTCTTTGTGAAAACATCTTAGAATTGACCACAGATTACGAAAATGGGTTACCATTTTTGGTGAAAAAAATCGATGCACTCTAATGTATATACAGTGGCGGCAATATTAATAGGGACACACTTTCTTTTACTATAACAGGTATTGTAAGTCAAGTCTTCAAATTTAAAAATTATATTTGGAAAGGTCATCTAAATTCCGTTTGAATGATGTATAACTTTCCTTAACCCATTAAGTACCCATTAAAATATTCGAATTTTAAAAAAAGTCTACTTTTTCAACTTTTTTCCTCGATTTTTTCCAAAAAATGTTGGGATGCAAAAACATTCTTCAAACAATTCTAAGAGTAGCTGCAAAAGAAAATTTTCAAAACTATTTTTGATAGTAATTTTTATAATTTTTTGAAAACTGCAAAAAAGGCACTTTTTGCATGAAAATGAGGAAAAATGGGTTAAAATGGTAATTTTTAGGATTTTCAAAAAATTAAAAAAAATACTAGCAAAAATATTTTTGAAAATTTTCTTTTGCAGCTACTCTTAGAATTGTTTGAAGAATGTTTTTGCATCCCAACATTTTTTGGAAAAAATCGAGGAAAAAAGTTAAAAAAGTAGACTTTTTTTAAAATTCGAATATTTTAATGGGTACTTAATGGGTTAAGGAAAGTTATACATCATTCAAACGGAATTTAGATGACCTTTCCAAATATATTTTTTAAATTTGAAGACTTGACTTACAATACGCCACTGTAATTCTTTAATCTTAATATTATATTTTTAAATTAGTTGTTGTGTCGGCTGCATTCAGCCTGACGATCAATAAATAAATTATGTGATCTGTAAAGCAGGAATCATATCGAAATAATTCTATAAGTTTTATTATAATTAGACTTTAAATATCTGTATGTTTTATATTCTAGGAAAGTCTCTTTTGTAGAGTATAAAAACAGCAGCAGAAAAGAAAAAAAAAGTGCCGCAGGCTCTGCAAATGGCAACTCCACTTGCTCCCACTTTATTTTCCGTTTGAAGTGAGTAAAAATGTGTTTCAAAAAATGTTTGGGCTGCTATTGTCAGTTCTCTTTCAGAGGGGGATTCTCTCTCTTTTTGGGGTTGTGAGGTTTGGTTGATGGGGAACGAAACACCCTTCGCTATGTTATTTTGTGTTTGTCATTGTTAATGGGGTCAAAAATTCTATGTAGGTTCGGTGATTTATGGGAGTTGCACTTCAAAATTGTTTCGATTATAAACTGTCTGGTCGAGTGTATTACATATTTAAAAACCTTTTACTCAAATGCAATTTAGTTGCCATTGTTTATGCAAAATGAAAATTGCATTTCGATTGTTGGCTCAACGACGCTTTTCGGGCAGATAAAGTTATAAATAAAATTCATTTGTTCACATGCTGTTTACACTCTGCTGCATAATTGGGCTATGGAAAACTTAAAGGAATTACTGTAGCAGAACTAAAGTTCAAGGAATGTTTGCTTTAACGAAAATTATTAAACAAAAGTTTGAAGCTAGAAATAAATGTTCCCAAAAACTAGGGACTGCAAATAATAGTTATAAGTTTCAAAAAGAGGTATTAATGCGTAGATCATATGCATATATAGGTTTATATACTTATGATGTGGCTTCTTCGGCTCAAAAGATATTTCAATTCTATTTTTATTTTTAATTTTTATAATAAAAATTGACAAATAAGAGTTATGTTTCAATTTTTATAATAAAAACTGGAAATAAGAGTTGGGGCTAAATTTTTATATAAACATAGAAAAATAAAAATTATTTTTGATTTTTATCGTATAAATTAATTTTAATATATTTTTTTATAAAAATTAGTAAATAACTCTTATAGTTTAATTTTTTGAAAAACATATTATAAGTGCTACGTCCCTTCCAAAAACTATTTAATTTTGTGTTTTTGTGTATATTAAACTTCATCAAAACAATCATCGAGTTCCGCTTAAGTTTAGAAATGAGTGCCAGTTAATATATCGTATCAGGAATTATTTTACTTTTTTTTATGTAAATTCACAAATGGAGTAGGTCTAAAAACGATTACATTAATTATAATTTTTAAAAGAGTTCAAAAGTCAAACCTACGGGCAGATTTCATTAATTTACTATTTTCATATAAACCACATTAAATCTTATTGAAATTGGTTTGCACAGTGTATCCTAAAACTTATTCCCATACACATAACTTTATCAATGTAACTCGACATCCAATCATCGAGTCCCGCTGAAATTTTAAATATAATATGAAGTCATGACAGTGCACTGTGCGCAGTTGTAAATTGTGAACATTTTTGAAATCTGCACAAAAACGAGACTTGAAAACAGGAGCTGCGGTGCGAAATGCGTTGCATTTAACCCTTGTGGGTCAAAGACAAAAACACATGTTCTAGCAAAACAAAACCAAGGCCCCGAACACAACAACAACAACAATTACAATAATAAAAAAAAGGGGTGAAAAAGAGCAAATTTTACGCTGCATTGGCGACAGCAAACATATGTCGAAGTCGCCGTCCATTGGACCCTGCAAAGTTTCATGCCCAGCGGGGTCGTTTGCATGCTAGCCGAGTCGCGTCCATGGAGAAGGCAGAGTTTTGAGGCAGTTGCTCACTCTCCTCCAGCTCTTCCTCTTCCTCCAGCTACTCCTCCTCCTCCTTTCTTTTGCTGCTACTCTTTCTACCCCAGTCGTGTATGAAATATGCGTGTTTGTCAGTCGAGTACATGCAATATTGCATATATCTGTTTAATAGGGAGCACATATACAGTGATGGAACGAATGGGAGAACCAATGATTTTTTTTAAATATTTCTAAAATTGTTTCGGAAAAAATAATTTTTTTAGTTTCATAATTTGTACTTCATCGATATTTTAAAATTAAACAAAACAACGACATTCTTTATTTATGTGAAGTTTTTTATCACAATATTAAAAATTTGACTTAAATCGTCACAATTACCGTCGTTTATATTATTTTATCCATCCCTGTACATATTGATAAATTGTTTACACACCAGATACAGAAACATTTTCAGATAGACACTCAAAAAGCCGCAACAACAACGTCATTAGTGGCTGGGCCATGTAATAAAATCAATTCTTTTAAATTGTCACCCCAATGGGTTGCAGTCTCTGTTCTGTTCTTTCCTTCCACTTTTAACTTTTTGCAAAACATATGGTTGAGTTGCTCGTCGTCGTTGTTGTTGTTAGTACGGTTATTTCCCTAGTCCGGGTCCCTAGGTCCCAGTTGCATGCCCCTGATAATTATGGGTGTCGCTTATGCGGCAACTTCTCTGTTGAACTTCCAGTGAAGTGCAAGTCTTGCCCTCCACTTTGTGAATAATGCCCCGACCCCCATGGGAAATAATTTGTTGTGGCCATTTTAATGCTCCATAAAAGTGTCATTTGTTTTTTGTGTGGACCATTAGTTTTACTATATAACATTTGCATGCAGTTTTGTTGCTTGTTTTACATTTTCTCTAAATCACTAAAATAGCACTAAATATCGACTTGTTATAATCGAAAAAATAACTTTTAATAATCGATGAGGAATATACAGGGGTCGGCACTCGAAGTGTTACCAATACAAAATGCTGTAATTTTGTCAATTTTTTTATTTTTCATTTCAAAACTTCAGATTATTTTGAAAACATTTCAAATTTTAGGAAAATGTATTTGTTGTTTGATGTAGCCACCCTTAGCGCGGATTACAGCATCGAGTTTGGTCGGGAAGGCTTCACACGCAGCACGAATGTGGTCTGATGGTATTTTGACCGTCTCATATTTTTTAGTTGACACCTTGGCCTCCAGAATGGACCATATGAAAAAATCCATTGGATTTAAATCTGGGGAATATGGCGGCCATTGCTGTGATGAAATGAAGCTGGGATCGTTGTTTTGTAAAAATCGTTGGGTTTGTCCGGCTTAATGAGATTGTGCCGAGTCTTGTTGAAATAGCTAATAGTTTCTACGGAATTGCTTGCGTGCTCAAGGTACCAAAGCAGCTTTTAAGATCTTTTTAAGGTAGATAAGTTGGTTAACCTTTACGCCCTGCTCGAAGAAAGCCAGTGGTGAGCGTCCTGTAGCAGTTACTGTGGCCCAAACCATCACTGATGCAGGTGCTTGCTTTCGCAGAGCAATCCGTTGGTCTTAAGTGTCGTCTGATATGTCCTTGAACCATACGCAATCGATCTGCTTGTTTACAAATTGCTGAACTATAAAATTTTTTTCATCAGAAAATGCAATATTTTCAAGTTCGCCACATATGTACGTGCAAGTGTTGCACTTTTGCGCATCAAGTCCATTTAGATAACTTTTTTTAACTGCGACATATATCGATATACTTTTGTTAGCTTGTAGAAAATTAATCAGACAAATACGAACTAGCCAAAACATGAGCGCGCGGTCTTTTGCCGTTTGGATGCTAGAGCAGCGTATTGCTAGTAACACTTCGAGTGCCGACCCCTGTACAAGATTTATTCTTATAAATAAATGAATCCTTTTTATTTTGCGGATAGAATTAAAATATTTGTATCTTGAGTTGATATATTGATGTAGTATGGTAAAATTATGATAAAATACATAATCATAAAAATTTAAAAACAAATAAGGTTTTAACCAAATACATTTAAGGCCCTATTCTCCTTCAGCTTGCTGTTTTTGGACCTTTTTTGAAAAAATTCTCATTTGAAAACGCAAAAAGATATTTGAATTTTGTTTTTTTTATTGAATTAGTAATGAATGAAAGAATATAAAAAAATTTTTTGCCTCGACACGAGGGGTGTTCAAAAAGTAATGAGACTTCAAAGTTGGGGGTTGAAAAAAAAGTTGTCGTCACGGCGGCCACGATTCCGGGTCTCCGGAGCGTCGGAAATTAAAAAAAAAACGGGGTTATAATCAGTATAGATGTAATTCTGGCCCGTAGTAAAATAAAAATGTTGCGATTTTTTTTGACAAAATGGCGGCCACTTGAATTGACAAATCGAATTTGGACCCATTTTTTTGTAGTTTAGTGTAAAAAAAAAATAGTAAAAAAAATCGCAAAATTTTTATTTTACTACGGGCCAGAATGGTGACAATTCTACGTCGATTAAACTTTGTTTCATTCAAATCGGTTCAGTAGAACTGGCGGAATCGTGGCCGCCAGCACGAAAAACGTGCTCAAAGTTTCAAAGTTTTGACTCCACGTGCATTAACATTAACATTGCTGGACAAAAAAGGCCATAACTCCTAAAGTACTTCGAATTTCAAAAAACCCTTTTAGGGTTATATTCTTAAATGTCCAAGCTATAAAAAAATGCAAAAAAAAAAGTCGAAAACAATTTTTTGCTGAAAGAGAATAGGGCCTTAAAGTGTGAAGTTAGTGCTTTATATAGTCCCTGTCATATTTATAAAATCACCTTATAAATTGCAATAAATCGAAAACTACTGTCTGCAGCGGAATACAATGTATTGAGAAAATGAAGAGGAAGAAGAAACGAAAAGAATGAATGTACAGTTAGTTCACAACAATCTAACGGTACTTAACAAAGAGCACCTTATTAAACTCTTAGTTTTGCATTTTTATAAATTCACAATTTGACAAAAAATATTTTGATGCAGAAAAATTCTTGGAACATTTGTAAGAGTAACTGCAAAAGAAAATTTTCAAAAATATTTTTGCTAGTATTTTTAATAATTTTTTGAAAACTGCAAAAAAAGGCACTTTTTGCATGAAAATGAAGAAATAACCCACTTTTCATGAAAAAAGTGCCTTTAAATTAAAAAAAATACTAGCAAAAATATTTTTGAAAATTTTCTTTTGCAGTTACTCTTAGAATTGTTCATAGAATTTTTCTGCATCAAAATATTTTTTGTTAAATTGTGAATTTAAAGTGGGTTATTTCCTCATTTTCATGCAAAAAGTGCCTTTTTTGCAGTTTTCAAAAAATTATTAAAAATACTAGCAAAAATATTTTTGAAAATTTTCTTTTGCAGTTACTCTTAGAATTGTTCCAAAAATTTTTTTGCATGTTCCAAGAATTTTTTTGCATCAAAATATTTTTTGTTAAATTGTGAATTTATAAATATGCAAAACTAAGAGTTTAATAAGGTGCTCTTTGTTAAGTACCGTTAGATTGTTGTGAACTAACTGTACATTCATTCTTTTCGTTTCTTCTTCCTCTTAATTTTCTCTATACATTGTATTCCGCTGCAGACAGTAGTTTTCGATTTATTGCAATTTATAAGGTGATTTTATAAATATGACAGGGACTTTATAAGCAGCATATAATAACTGGCAAAATATAACTTGATTAAATTATCTTTGTTCTTTTGACACAAATGCTTGTATTATTCTTCCTGTATCACCTTTAAACCGAAACTTTGTAAACCGAAATAACCTTTTAGTAACCGTTTTATTTACAAGGGTTAATTTCGGTTTACAATACTTACATGCAAAAAATAAAAACAAATAAAAGCAAGATGCAAAAAAAATCTGCATTTTATGTCTTATGCATGCTCGCACATACAGTGGCTCACAGCTTATTTCAACCAGCAGCTTCAAAAAAGTTTAGGCGTCTATAAAATCGAAACTAAGCGAGATATCAAAAAAATGTAAATGCAGGTTGTTAGTCTGGTGTTTCAACTTATTAAATATTATATCATTTATTTTTAAATATTTATTTTTATATTTTATAAAAATAAAAACTAAAAAATCAATTAAAAAAATATGACAGCTTATTTCAACCACTTGAGAAAAAAATTTTAAATCTTAGTTCTTAATCGAACAAAGAAAAATAGTACTTGGTCTTACTATCCCTTTGTTCAACCACAATTTCTATCCTTTTTGGCACGGATTCGACCAACTTTTGGGCCATTTGTGGCCCAAACTTCAAATCCTTTTTTTAGGTCAGATTCATTAAAGGCGCTTCAGACGAGCAGTTTCTCACCGACACTTTTTTTCAAAAAGAGATTTTTTCGTGTCCGTGTCGCTCTCTATCGCTCACCGATGGAATAGAACGTGTTCTATTTCCATCGGTGAGCGTCGGTTTTTCACCGACGCTTTGAAATTTTGTGTGGTTACACGACACGGACAGCTTTTTGACAAAAAGTGTTGGTGAAAAAGTGCTCGTCTGACCCGGCCTTTAGAAATTTTGCGATTTTGGAAATTTGAATCCAAAATGGACCGCACATTTTCAATAACATTCATTTCTGGTGACTGGGCTGGTAGATTCATAAGATGCGGACAGTTCCAGATCAGCCAGGTCTTCACAATGGCCACCGTATGTTTTGGGTCATTGTCTTGGTATGATCTGAAGATGTCCCGAATGGCCAGTTTTTTAGCACTTTCAATCAATTTTGAGTTCAAAATTTGAAGTTATGTACTTGGTTTTGTCAACTGTCGTCTCAATAAACTGCAAGTTTCTGACAACGGGTGCCGACTTACAGGCTTATGACATAACGCCACCACCGCCATTTTTTTCAGTTCTGTTTTTGGCTTAAGCCAAACATAAGAGGCTCCATGTGACACAAAATTACTAAATTTGAGCTTATAACAGAATAACATTTATCCTTGTAAAAGTGCTCCTGGACAAATTTTAGGCGATACTTCTAATTTTGGTTGCTTATAAAATTCTTCTTGTGGGGTGCTCTGGCATAACGGGGTTTTGCTGGTTGGAAGGTTGTTTTTGGACCTTTTTTAAAAAAAATCTTATTTGAAAACGGAAATAGTCGGGGGTGCCACAGAAATCGGTTTCGATTGAATTTCACTTTAATTTGTATGAAAGTTGTATGAAATTTAAGTGAAATTCAAGCGAAAGCGATTTCTGTGGCACAATTTGTATGAAATTTAAGTGAAATTCAAACGAAAGCGATTTCTGTGGCATTAAATAATTAAATAAAAACATTTTTTTCCTTTGTACCAGGGCTGTGCAAAAAGTTGTCGGCCTTCAAAGTTGGACGTCGAAAAAAAAGGTTTGTTGCTGGCGGCACGGATAACTCCACTTCGGATCATTTGAAATAAAAAGAAAACGACGTTAGATTCAGTAAAGATGTAATTCGGGCCCCTACCTCAACCATAATTTAGCAATTGTTCGATTTCGGGCAATTATTTTTGTAGTTTAGTGTAAAAAAATAATAAATTTTTTTTTGAAATTATGATTGAGGTAGGTGGTGACAATTCTGCGTCGATTCCACTTTGTTTTATCAATTATCAGATTTTTAGCTAGAACTGAACTGAATATTTAAAATGTCGAAAGCACAACAATGTCTAATTAGCACATTTTAAACTTAAACTTTTCCTTTCCAACTTGGTCGATTCAAATTGTTTCTTTTGCTGTTTAAAATGTTATTTTTTTTATTGCTGTGAGGGCAACAAGAGGCCCCATGCCAAAGTCGGATTCTGTCATGTCCTGTGTCCGTCGTGTTTAATGCAGCCATAAAAATGCGTATAAAATCAAACTGCCGGCATAGACTAAAGATGGCCATTGGATGCCCGGGCCGAAACACCTTTATAGTATATACATTTTTATTACCAGGACGCAGACAACGTCTAGACGCATGGAGCTCGGAGGATGCTGTGGCCAAAAGCTAACGATTTTGTCAAGAAACTGAAACTGACTTGCTGTAATCTCATGCGCATGCTACGAAGCTGCTCCAATGACATTTTACGAGCGTTTCCGTAAACCCTTTATGTAAATTAAAACAAAATGCGCATTCAATTTGTATACTAGCAAACTACAAGGGAAAACTTGATCCCCAAGCATTATGTGTCATCTCTAAGCTTGGACTTCATTAAGGGGGGATACAAAAGGCGGAAAAAAGAGCTAGGAAAACATGAAAACAAATAAATAAAATTAAAGAAAGTAGTAAGTAGTAAGCAGCCCCAAAAGGGCATCCCAAAATCGTGCCATCAAAGTTGTGTTTCTTATGGCCGGCTCTCCGACAGGATTACCTACTTCAAGTTCAAGAGTTCAAAGGGCCAAGTTACAAGTGGCAAAAGGGAATACATAGGTAGCTTGCCAGCTCGCAACTCCTTTTATCACTCCCCCCTTTATCGCCTTGGGGTTGAATTTGGAGCTACACCCCCTTAGGTTACGTGTGCAAATGCATTAATAATGATGTGTGTGCACAACGCACGATACACGACGCATTGCACGTAATGCGTCACGTGTCCTGCCAGGACAGGACTAAGGTCTAAGGGGCCTCTGACTCCTCTACCCACATCATGTAAAAGCTTCACTCATAAATAAATTATGAAATTTTTCGCATTACGGGGCGGATTTTTATGGTCAACCATAGAAGAACCAGGTAGGAAAACAGGTTAAAGGCCAGCATGAATAATCTTGAAACTAAATTTTACTTTAATCTGGCAAAATTTTCAGTTTCTTTTCGTGTCTAGAGTCTAGACACACAGTCCCGACCAAAGAAAAAGTTTATCTGTGCTCACCTGTGTCCCCCGCATAGTTTTTCCAGTTTTCCCTTCCCGGTTTTCCGGCACTGCTTATTGGGCTTCCGTGGCTGTTTACACAATTTTCCCCAAACATCCATAAACGCACCAAAATACGTAATAAATTCAATTAATTGTCTAAAGCTTCTTATTTCAGCAAATTTGTTACGTAGCTTGGGGTAGTTTCTTCTCCCCTTCGGGAGTCACAGGGTTCGATAGTCAGACAGTCATTCAGTCAGTCAGTCAGTCAGTCAGTGAATGGCATTTTATGTGGAATCAAATAACAGCTCAGGTGTTTGTGGCTGCCTATTTGTAGCTTTGTTTTTACGTGTACATTTTATATTTGAGGATGCTATACACAAAATAATTCAATCAAAACCTGCAGCAAATGGCATTTCAAGTATTTAGATAATAAGATTATAAGTGCACTAAGGAAGCTAATACTTAGGATGTTAGTCCGATAAAACGCATTTTGTTGTCTCAGTTTGAGAATTATTATTATAAAGAGGGCACTCAGAATGCTTGTCAGGTAAAAGGTATCCTGTTCTCATTTTTTTGAGATATATTAATTTTTTTTATATTTGTATATTTAATAATAGATTAACAAATAATAATTTAAAATTATATTTTATTTTGACCTTTGAGATTTATTTTATTTTATATCTTTAGAAAAATATAGCATGTAAATCTTGGTTATATTTTAAGGCAAATATTATTATATTATATGTATATAGCTTTTGAAATTAGTTTCTTATTTTAAATCTAAAAATTTTATTCAATAATCAAACTTTCAATCACTTCCAATAAATATATTGTGAATATTCTGGGGTGCCACAGAAATCTCTTTCACTTGAATTTGACGTACATTTGTATGAAATATACGTCATTTTTCAGGTGAAAGAGATTTCTGTGGCACCCCAGATAATATTTAAAAATCGAACTTAAAGCTTTGAAAAGATTCGAATTAATTTAAGCTTATGATATATGTATGTATGTAGCTCATATAGTTTTGTTATTCTTGAACTTGTAACTTAGTAGTTTGATAAATATTTAAATTTGATTAATGATATAGCTATATGGATATATATCCTACAATCTCAACTATGATGCGTGCACTACTTTTGAATACAAAACTTTTGCTGCTGAAACTTTTTATTCACCCATTTTGCCACATTTTCTAGGTTGCAGCTCTGAGCTGCTGACGTTGATGGGTAGCACGTAAATTTCCCCAGTGACATGAACGGACATTTTGCCAACAGCAGCCATAACACTCACACACACACACTAACACATAACCAAGTGTTGTGCGCGTTAAAATATATTTCTTTTTACTTTTTTTTATTTTGTTCTACCTTTTACACATGCGAATGACTTTAAACAATTTCCCCAGCAATTTTGCTTTCCTTTTTTTGCTGTACGCTTTTACGGCCTCTACGGGAAATAGGCACTAAAAATCTAAGGGAAATGGCGTCAACAAAATGCAACGCCGAACGGCATAAAAATGTTTGACGCAGTGCCTGCAAATTGATTTAGGGAATGTAGAAAGCTTCTGTTGCGCCTTAAAGTTGGCAACAATATTGTACTTGTATTTTCAGTGCAAAATTTAAAGTGAATCGATGAAATTTGAGCATTGTCTCCTGTTTGTGCTCTGACCTCTGACCCTTTTTTTTGAATACTTCCTTTATGCGCATTAAAAGAAAAGATAAAGAAATGTATAAGCTGAGAATCGTTTGAATTTCAAGTTCTGCGTGTCTTTGGCAGTCATAAAACGTTTTTAGGATATTAAAAAAGGAAACATGTGGAAAGTCCTTCTCTCCCCTCTCAAGGGTCTCAAGCGCAACTGACTGAAGGGCAAAATTTGATGAATTGACGCAATTTGAACCACAATAAGTCAACGTAACAATCAAATTGTGTTCCAGGAACTGCTTACTTTCCAATTTCGCCAATGAAAGTTGTTATCAAGAATACCTATATACCATGCCATACTTTTATTTTATTTATAGTTGGAAATTCTAATAAATTTTATTTTAACTCCCAACTAAAAAATAATTATTTTTATATTTACTGATGTTTTTCCATTAAACAATAATTATAATATATGATAAGGTTACTCAAGAATTTCAGTCAACACTAGATTAGTTTGAATTCGTTTTGATATCAGTTGTTAATTTAGGTGACTTTTTCCATTTGAGTTTAGAAATGATCGAAAAAGCAAGATATCAGTAAATTGTTGCTGCTACTACTGTATAGTAGTGAGCTAGCAGCATAAAATAATAATGAACATCTTGATGATTCAATTAAAATAATTATATCAAAGCTTAATTTTTTTCAGTATTCACAGCTCTAATTATATTGAACTAGGTGTCAAGATAATAAGTGCGTTCCGAGAGCTGTTTTTTTGCGATTTCGCTAGCTTACTGATATACAATATATACTAAAAAGCATTTTTAATACCTATACATACAGGGATGCCACATAAATCGCTTTCGCTCGAATTTCACCTCAATTTCATTTGCCCTTTTCGCCTTGAGAATGAAAATCATTTTTTTGCAAAAATAAATCGTTCTGTGTGCGCTTTCCCTCGTTCAAGTTATGTTAAGAAGAAACTCGCAAAATCACAACTGGAAATTTTATTTTCAGCCACAAATGTGGGTGTGGCTGCATTTGGAATTGTCATTGTCTAAATTGATAAATGCGCGCGAGTGGAAAAATTGAAGTCGATTTTTTTTTTTTTTTTTTTGATTTTTACAAGTTTTTTCTTTGGCTTTCGGCCAGCAGATAGTTTGGTTTGAACAAATAAGCGCATAAATTGAAAAGAAGCCGCAATTGACCCACATTGAAAACTATTTACTTGACCCTAAAATTTGACAGCACTTGAAAGATAAAAACGGGCAACTTTTGAACCGAAAAAATCTCTTTAAATCCACAAAATTGCATTTCTAACTGTAACAAAATATATATAATATCTGAGTCGCAAAGTTAAGCACCAGAGAATTGCGGGAAGTTATCTCATCAATATCGATTGGAATGGGAATAAGCATGACAAGGGGGATTTATAGAGAAGAGAGAAGAGTAAGGGAGAGATTAAGCTCAGCCAACGAGGAAACGTGTCTAAATGGAAAAAATGAAGCGTTTCAAGTTTCTGCGACGGCAAACAAGTAAAAGACAACGAAAAAAAAACCAAAGAAAAAACCAAAAAAAATTTGAAGCTGCCGCTGTTGAATTATACAGGGCTGCTAAAGTGTTTTCCTAGTTTATGATAATTATAAATACAAGTTTTAATATGAAACAGAATATATGTATATATGTGAATTTAAGACACTCGAATCAGACACAGTTAACCCTGTCGTGATTTGGTCTGCAACCCTCGTCTGCTATTCAAACAGGCTCTTCAGCGTCTAAAGGGTATTCCCCTGCTCCCAGCTCCGCTCGAGTTCATCATTTTCATTTCCATGCGATGTCGTCAGCTCAAGTAGTTTACTTTGCCAGACATTCTTGCTGGTTTGGCCTTTGACTTTTGAGCCTTCCCACATTAGCAGAAGGATTGTTGAATATCGACATGATATTGATACCCTATACAAATGAAAAGGCCCAAAAAGGGTAGCATTATGCGAAAAGGTAAACAGTTTAAAATAAACTTTCATTCTTAAACTTCAAGAAAATAATTGATAATTTTATTTTCTTATTTAACAATTATGATTGTAGAACATTATAGGTATCTTATAGTTGATAATTTGTGCCTTTTTTTTAACCAACATGAGGGAACGTCTGTCTGCAAAGTGTGAAAAGAAAACGTGGCTCATTGTTGAGCCTTAAAGTACACTTGTGCCTGATGCCTGATGAAGTGCCTGCTTCTGAGGAGTTTCGCAATAAAATCAATAGAAAATGTTGGATGCATGCACATGCAGCTTGCCACACCCAATATTGAATTACTCTATTTGCAAGGACAGCAGCAACTACTCGGTACTTGGTAATATTTCCAGTAAAGTCGGTGTCGTCGTCTTGTGCAACTTCCGTTGCATAGTTTTGCGAGTTCTGCTCACAAGACATTTTATCCCTTTGATCCTTTTTATTGTTGCCACCGCAGCTGGTGTTGTCTTACAACGCAACTCCGCTGGGGTAACCCAACAGTTGTGCTCTCAAAACAGAAAACCTTAGCCAACTCCGCGTCTTGGTCAAACAAAAAAAAAAAAAAAAAAACCCGACAGAGCCAACAAACGTGACGTGGCTGCCGTCCAAAACCGGCAATTGGTTTTCAGTTACAGTCAGGGCGGTATTTTCTGCGTCTACTCTTTGTATGCATTTGACTTGGCTACCTAGTTGGCTCCCTCAACTGCCAACTACCAACTGCGAACTTACATTTTTGTGTTGCCGGCTAGTTACTGGCTCATTGGAGCGTTGCTAAGGACAACTGCAATAACTATTACATGTTGTATACTCAGAATTCTCGCTTATTGCCATATTCTTGGCAATTGCCGCAAATTCCAAAAAAAATTTTGTTTTAATTTTTGTTTTGCTTTTGTAAATATACTGAATGAAAATAATACTTAAAATAACGAACAATTAAATGACAATTTTAACTTAGAAAAATTATCTTAAAGTTAGAATAATAAAATTCAATTCAGATTATAAAGAAAACTTTTGAATAAATAAAATTTATAAGGACTAATATAAATAAAGCCAAATTATTTAGACCAAAACAACATTAAAGGTGAAATATCTTCAGAACAGAGAAAGCTTCAGAGTTCTAAATTTTTGATAACAGATTAATATATTGCTTAAAGATCGTAACTGATTTAATTTAACTAATTGTCTTCGTAATCCCCACTAAAACTATCAAGGATTCAAACATTGCTAAAATACAGAATTTTTCATTCATAATAAATAAAAACGAACCTTGTGGGCGCCTAAGCTCCAATTTTACAAATTCTGATTCTGATATTTAGAATCGATTATATTAAAAGGTGAGCAAAAGAAGTTTGTGCATTATACTACAATTCTTTTTAAAAAGAAAAAGCATGCAATACGAATTTTCTTAAAATAATCTGCAGAAAGCTTTCAATTCTATCCTTCAATTTAATCCTGTTTCCCAAAGTATGTTTAACATTTTGTACCCTTCCAGTGTAATTAAGCCAGAAGTGAAATTGGAAACGTGTTTGCAGGATAACTTTGCGCAAAGTCAACGAAGCATTGAGCAATAATATAAATTTGCAAGGCTTTTGTTCTTCAACAGCTGCTAAAATTAAAAATATTTTCGAAGGTTCAATAAACTGAGGGATCACATTGACTGCGACATGCCAAAGTCAAAGAATGACAACGAGGACGAGGACGAGAAGTAGGCGCATTGCCAATGGACTGCGGCACTGGCAGTGGCAGTGGCAGATGTGACAGACAATGCCGATCGTAATCTACATATATATAGACACGGCTTCCCAGTGAACGTCACAAGTGTGTGTTGTGTGTGTGTTTGTGTGCATGTCCTGTGTATGGTACGTGCCGTAACGCAGCTGAAGGACATTGTGAATGCTTTCTCTCTGTTTAGTGTTTGCCACAGACACAGGCTGCAAATTCGATTTGAGGTGCACCTTCTGTTGAAGAACAGATTGAACTAATTATGACGAGCAGAGAAGTTAGAAGAGAAAGAGAGAGGGAGGAAGAGAAAGAGAGGGTGAGGAAGAGAAAGGGAGAATCGCTGACCATGAGTCCGAGCAAGCTCCTTAAGCTCTTGCACTCATTGCCACACACTGCAAGTTCGCTTAACTAACAAATTAGCAGCAAAAGTTCTTGTTGTCCAACTTTTGCAGTGCCAACGAGAAACATTTCCTTTGGCGACAGCATCAAAAATTCAAGACAGACGACGTTATTGTTGTTGTTGCCGGCGGTGCAAAAATCCATTAAGTGCTTTCCCAAAAAAGAAAGCGAAGAAAATCTAGAAACTACTTTAAATGTTAAGATATCGAAGTTTCAATGCTCTTACGCAAAATTGTTAAATGAAATATTATCAATTGAATTTAATAGTTTTAATTTTTATTTGACGATAGTTTTAATTTTTGTTTAAAATGCTAAAACATGATAAGTAAACTATGAGCTTAAAATTTAAGAGGACATTGAATTTGGTTTTGGTTTAAAATTCCAATTTTGTTATCATTTGAATACATTGTTCACTTTTAGGTATTTTTTGTTGATTGTAAAGAAACTTTCAGTATAGATGGGAAAGGTTGAAAAATGGTTTTTAAAAATACGATGCATTGATGAAAATAATCCACTATTTTACAAACTTGATGGAAAAACTTTAATACTCTAAAGTAAAGAGTATAAATAAGTTGACAACTTTAAATCGATGGGAAATGAAATGGGGAAAGCAAGCAATCGCAAGGAGCTAAGCATAAGAAACAGAAAATAAAATGGCAAAAATTCAATTTTGAAATAAACAAAAGACACGTCGAAAAAAGCAAAAGCAAAGAAGGTGACGACGACGCGTCGCAACGCGGAGAAATAAATTCCCTGCATAGCGAAGCGAAGAGCAAACAAACTGCGACTCAAGTAGTAGGTGAAAATAAACCCAGAGTTGGAAAATTCAATAAAAATAAGGAAAACCAATAGTAGTTTTTTTTTTTTTTGGTAGCAGTGAAAAGGCAGCAACGGCAGCAAACATCGAGTCGTTGCCTGAAAATGTGCCCTAAACATGCAATCGAACTTCAACTTCATCTCAGCTGTTAATTTTGCATGGAACCTGCCAACCGAGAAAGGCACTAAAAACAACAACTAAATTCTTTGGGCAACAACAATTTGAAAATACCAACAAGTTTTTGGGTGGGTCCCCAACGGGGGTTGGCTTTTTTTCCGCTTTTTTTATTTTATGTTTTTGCAAAGACAAACAATGGCGACGACGGCGTCAGTTGTTATTGCCAACATTTGAGTTCTTACAGGGAAGAAAGAGCGGGGAGTTGTGTGACTCATGCCTGAACTGATGACGAAATCAGCCGGCAGCAGAGACAGAAGACTACAAGTTAGAGATGGGCATGGGCCTCCTTTTTGAGGCACGGCACGGCCCAAGCACGGCTGGTAAAAACTGAGGCCCAACACGGCCCAACACGGGATTTTTCTAAATAGGCACGGCACGGGCACGGGCACGGCACGGCACGGGCACGGCACGGCCAAACACGGGCGCTTGTAAATTCACTTTGTAAATTATCTTTATTCATTTTTGTCATCGTGGCGTCCTTTTTTTTATTATAATCGTGCTGTCGATGTTGTAAGTGTTCGCAAATTGTGCGATACATTGATGAATTCTACAGCTCAAGCTGACAAACAAGCGATAAAACTACGCCAACTTATCGAAAGTACCATATTTAAGCTCAAAATCTGTACCGTGCCTACCGTGCCTCCCGTGCCTACCGACTTTAACACGGTAAAACACGGCAATTTTTAATAAGGGGCCCAACACGGCCCAACACGGATTTTTTTTAAATAGGCACGGCACGGCACGGACACGGCACGGCCCATGCCCATCTCTA
>JBAMBL010000306.1:0-105383 GCA_037043405.1 Drosophila subquinaria | reverse complement strand
ATATTATAATATATAATAGTACATTCGATTTTTTATTTAAAATAGTAGTTCTTCTCATATCTTAAATTTTATATAAATAAAATATTATAGTCTATAATTTTTATAAATAAATAAGGGCGAAGATTTCATTTTTTCGTAGATCTCTGCAGATTTTTATAAAAGTTGTAATATAACTTTTACACATTTTCCGATTTTTATTCTTAATTCCTTTTTTGTCCTTTCAGTTCAAATTTAAATTTAAAAATAATCTTTATATTAATAAAAAATCATATTAAGTTACATAATTTTGAAATGCACTTTTCGTCAACTTAAATGAAAAATAAATTAACATTAATTAATTTCTTTTATTTTATTATAAATATATTAAATCAATATTAAATTAGGAAGAGTATAAAAATAAGATCTGGGGCTATGGTATAAAGAGTTAATTTCCAATCCTATTCGTTTTTTGTTCTAGGAAACAATGCCGGCTGGCAAATAAGCCAACAAGCCAAAAAACAACTCAAATGAAAATCAAACAAACCAAAATATTTGGCAGTAAGGCAATGAAATTTCCCTAGTCCCAGCTCCCCCTCCCCCAACACCAACACCACAATCTCCCCGCTCCCTTCTCCAAAGGGGCAACGAGTTTCCCCCCGTCACATCACAACAAATGATGCGCATGTCAATAATAGCCAGAAAAGCGGGCAACTCACCCTTGCCTTCCAGCCAAAGCCACCCCCCTAAAGCCACACAAAAAGAGCTCGAGAAAATTTTGTGTCAAGAAAGTGAAAAGAATATGGCAAGGTCATTGAACTGGAGAACTAGAAGTGCGTAGAAGTGCAAGTAAAAGCTAAGCCGGAAAACTCCAAGAGGCTGAAACCGCAACAAGCCCAAAAACCAACCCCAAAAACGCGAAAGGAAATTTTCAACTTGGCCATGGGCAGAAAACATATGCTTGGGTCAAAACGGGAGGGTGGCTTGCACACCTTTCAAGAGAGAGAGAGGGGATGTGGTTGGGGGTGGGTGGCAATTTGACACACATCTCAACATAAAAACAGATAAAAACCGGAAATGAGAGCATAAAACGCGAACAGGCTGCGAAATAAAGCGGTGTACAAGTTTTTGGCCTATTCCCATTTTAGGTCTGGGCCCGGCTATCTTAATCGTAAAATTTGTAATTTATGTCACTAACGTTGGCTATTATGTGTGTGTGTGTATTGGCCAAAAACTTTTCAAGCGTTAAGCCATTTGTAATCAACTTTATGAGGGCTTAATAAGAACGCTTAACTTGGCTTAAACAACTCTAAAGGGATTAGAGATCAACAAGTTTATTCTGGAAGCAGTTAATAACTGGTATATCTAAATATCTAAAATATCTAAAATATCAGAGTGTCTTCATTCCTAAAGATACAACTTATCTTTTAGGTAACAAATAATTACTTTTTTGATAAAGCAGCTTAAATTATATTAATAATTATTATTTGCTAGAATATATATAAAAAACACAAATAATTTTGATCAAACAGTTCATAACTAACATTGAGATTTGCATTAACTTATATAAAAGTTTGAAATGTGATTGTACAACAATTAAACTATTGACTACGCAAATAAACTGAGATTATATTGCACACTATATATTTTTATGGTTCCAATCATCTTTTAGCAATTGAAAATTTATAATTGAGGGTATTTTTAGTACAAAATTAGAAATATATATTTTTTTTTAAAACTGTTTTTCCCTTTCGTAAAATTTTACATTTTCGATTAACAACCACAACTTTTAAAGTAAAGTCATGCTTTTAAGCTATCCTAGAAATTTTATTTGAAACGCTTAATAAACACAAAAGTTACTCAAGACATTTTTTTGTATTGCTTATAAAGTATGTAATTATTTATTGGAGTATCTCAAACTGATGTACAAGATATCTCGTAGTCGATTGTATTTCCCAAGTTGCTTTTAATAGATTATAATATTATATATATTTAATAAAATGGGCTAATCATATAGATTTTATTTATAGATTACTCAATTACGTCGCATTATCACGTAAAAATCGATTATCATTTTAATATGCTATGCATTTTCATGGAGAGAGATAAGTGGGGATTGCCAAATGTTTTTAGGGCCAGGCGACAAAAGACCCAAGTGTCCCAGACCATAAAGTATGTCATGGAATTGCCTTTTAGCCTTATTCTTTGCCAATGTAATTTGAATGTATTCCATGCGACTCACACATACATACATTTCCACCAACAACAACAAGTGCAAACGCATTTGAACAAATATTTACATGGATTCATTACAGTAATTTTTCTTGATTTTTATTTGCATTTTGTTTGTTTGTTTTTATTTGTGTGGAAATGCAAATAAATTCAACTTACGGATGCTTGGCGGCTCTCTTCAAAACAAATTTGTTTTGAGATTTAAATGTCTAGTGGTAAAACTATAAATAATGGGCCATGGGAAAAGTCTGTATAGTATATTTCTTTATGAAAATGAATAAAAATTAAAATGTCATCCGAGCATCGTTATTTTACATACCTATTTTCCTGCATTAGACGACCTTCAGGGCAATTTAGCCTTATCGCAATTGTTTACAGCTGAATTGCCCCAAAAATTATCAGCTTGTAGTACTCACTGAGTTGGTCTAAGCTCTAAAATTATCTATGGTCAAGATAGTTAATATGTTATGCCAATTAATCAATGATTCTACAATGGATTGATCTTTATACACCTTATACTTGAATGGTTTTTACACTTTTAAATATTTAGTTTTATTTTTTTATTTTTCAGCTTAAACTTAAAAATATACATAATTTATATTTATTAAATATAATTATAGTTATTATAATTATTTCTAGAATGACATTGAGAAAATCTATCCAGAAACAGGATAAATTTTAATTTCCAACTTATATTTTTAAAATAAAATAATAATATTAAAAATATAAGTTATCTTTTTTTTTTTTAATCAGAAAATAGGTAACTCTTATTTCATAATTTTTTTCATAAAACTTATAATCGTTGCGGTCCTTGATTTAAATTTAATGAAAATTAGTTTGTTGAATTAATTTAATATTTATTCTCTGATCACAATAATTTTTTTGTTAGAGGGAATGGTAAAATGTATTTTGTATTGATTTTTATATTTCTTGAAATTTTTTATGAAAATAAAGATATTTTGATCATGCAATAAACTCAATATTTTTTGATTTTATTTTACAATCAGTTTGTGCCTGTAATGAAGATCCACTCATTAGATATGACAAAATAAAACTATTATATATGTAAATGTATTTATCATACATTGTAAAACAACGTTAAAGTCGTTTTTAATTTATTGCAACTTACGTTAAGGTAAAATAGATGAGCTAAGCTTTATTTTAGTAACTTTACTCGTAAGTCGCAGTAGACTGACATCAGAGGCTCCTTATCGAAAGTAATAATTTCACAAATGGCAACTACGTAATTGTTGGGGGTGATTGTTACACGCATAAATCAAAAGGGAACTTCGATACTCATGGAATCCTTAGTAATCGCATGCATTATATTTTTGCATTCTATGTTAAGTATATTGCATTTGAGTTCGACAACACGTTTCGGCAATTAGGCATTAACCGTGCAATGGCACCGGAACCGGGCAAAAATAATATTGCATTAAATATACAAAAAAAAGGGGGAAGGGGAAAGAAAATATACATACTATTGCAGTGCTTAAATTGTAGAGCTGGCCATAAATAATACACCCTATTGCATTTTACATCTAAAGTTGTCGGCGCGTGTAAATGACGATCGAACGAACGAACGTCGATCGGCAAAAAACAACGAAACCCAGAGAGAAAAAGTGGATGAGAGTGACAGAGAGAGAGAGGAAGATTTTGTGAGTCAATGTACGACAGATTGGCCTTGCTAGTTGTCAAGGTTGTTCCAAATCAAACTATGTATATACAATTCGACTTAAAATAAAACAAATATATACATTAGGGTGGGTTAATTTGTATGGACCAAAAAAAAACGCACCTTGCGGTTATCAAAATCGTAATCTACGGTGAATTCTAAGAAGATTTGCCCAAGAAACCATAGGTCTAAAATCATTTTCGAGCTTCCGATTTTTAACGAGAAACTTTGCGTTGCGTATTTGTTTGTCATTTTAAACACGCTTAGATACCTAAGCGAGTCCATAAAAAGTATATTGTTTTACTTAACATTTTTTCAAGAAAATTATAAATTTTTAAAAATAAAAAAACTATAATAAAAAATTAAAAATATATTTTTATTATTTTTTTTAAATTTAAAAAAATTCTTTTCTGTAAATAAAAATTATAAAATTGGCATTAATTTGCATTTGACCGTTAATTTACGCCCTTTTTAGTGCCACGCCCACTTTCATTTTTTTTTAAAAAATACTTTGAAGTATTGAGAATATATAGCTCAAGTTTCAACCCGATATCTCATCTAGTTCAAAAGTTACAATTTTTGCCACCAACATCGGCAAATCAACCTTAAAATGGGTACAAAATACATACAAATTTGGTACCATTTTATATGTATTTTGTACGTATTTTGTACCCGTTTTCGGTTTGTTTTGCCAATGTTGGTGGCAAAAATCTGTAACTTTTGAACTAGATGAGATATCGGGTTGAAACTTGAGAGCTATATATTCTCAATACTTCAAAGTATTTTTTAAAAGAAAAATGAAAGTGGGCGTGGCACTAAAAAGGGCGTAAATTAACGGTCAAATGCAAATTAATGCCAATTTTATAATTTTTATTTACAGAAAAGAATTTTTTTAAATTTAAAAAAAATAATAAAAATAAATTTTTAATATTTTATTATAGTTTTTTATTTTAAAAAATTTATAATTTTCTTGAAAAAATGTTAAGTAAAACAATATACTTTTTATGGACTCGCTTAGGTATCTTAGCGTGTTTAAAATGACAAACAAATACGCAAAGTTTCTCGTTAAAAATCGGAAGCTCGAAAATGATTTTAGACCTATGGTTTCTTGGGCAAATCTTCTTAGAATTCACCGTAGATTACGATTTTGATAACCGCATTGGGTCGAAATAAATTGACCCACCCTAATATACATACATACATATACTTACACATATGTATGTGCCCACATTGTGCGAAGTTCATAAATATTTACAAAATTGCAGAAAAAACTACTCTCTGGAGGGTGCGGTGGCTTTACGTAAGCCTTTGGTACCGATAGGACCCCAAGTGCCATTTGGTTTCATTGCACAATTTGGAATCGTTCTTTGATTTAGATTGCGCTGTATCTGAAATTAAGTAGCAACTTTCTAGCATTTTAATTTGAGTTCATGAAATGGAGAATAAGTTAACATTAATTAACACTCATCAGTGTTAACAATTTGTCCAACTTCTTATAAGTACTATATTGCTGTATTACGTATTCCCATCTACTCGTAGAACGTAAAATATTGTTTATTATAGCGTAGGTCGTTTTTTTAATTCGCATATTCCGGTGTAACGTTACTTTCCTTATCTAAATTTCCACATGGCAAATAATATTGCGTTTAACTGAAACGGAAATTGGCACTTCATGCTTAACGATAACATTAACTTACACATAATACAATGCGAGTTACTTAAATAGGGACAAATGAAGCTTTGTGCTTGTTAATAAAAGGAGTAACATTTCTTATAATTTTCACAAAAGGCTTGCAATACTTTCGTTCAATCTAAAATTATAATTATTTTATATTATTTTTGGTAACTTTTTTGGTTTCTATTTTATCTGTATCTTCTAATATTTTTATACAATTAATTAATGCAATTAATTTTTCTCTTTGATTTCAAGTTTTAAGGCTAGTACCGACGTGAGATAAATTTTTAGCGGCGGAAAATGCTCAATATTTAGCTGTCGACGAGCGTAAAGCCAGAGTTGCCAAAGCAACACGAAAAAATAACAAAAAGTTGAGTGGTAACTCTATGCGTCAACAGCGGTTTATTTTAAATATGAACATGTAGAACTGATTTGCAAAAAAGAGGAGAGAATAGGCAATGAAAAATGTATATTAATATTAATAGAGGAGAAATATGCGATGGCACGCAAGCACAGCGGGTTTTGGGTGCACCCATCGCCTTAGAACTTTTTACGTGGATTCTCCCTCTAAATTAATGAAAAAATACAAATATTGGCCTCTTTTCCACTTTGTTAATCAGCAGAATTTTGTCTGCTATTTCAAAAAGAGTCAATCTGCTGTTTTTTGTTAATTTCACCGCCATTTCTTTTGACTTATTGTGAGAGAGTGAGATAGATAGATACCGAAACTCTAAACAAATCGATGTTTCGCTGGGCTTGACAGCTGTTTCAAACAGTGCTGGATAACGCCCGTTCCTTATCTGGCAACTCCGTTTTTAGTTTCAGTTTAGTTGACGTGCGGACCGACAAGCGGAGATAAATGTCGTCTTCTTCTTATTCACCTTACGCCAGCGTTTTTTTTATATGGAGTTTGACCTTACGCTAGGCCTTTTTTCTGACGTCGGTACTAGGCTTTACATATTTTGAAAATTGGTTTCATAAATATGTTTAGTTTTGATTTTAAAACAAATGTTTTTTACATTTTAAATGATAATTTAAATTGTATATTTATGACGACAAGTTCAAGTTAAATATAAGCAATTTCTTCAATCTATCTTAGTACCGTCTCTATGCAGGTGAATCGGAGTGCGGATACAAGCATAAATACCTACATAAATAAGCAGACTGAACGTTCGGTCGACATGTCTACAGTACTTAAGATTAAATACCACAAAATACCAAAAGATACTTACGAAAATGTTTTCAAAGCACCGCCCTACCGGATGCTTTAATTTATAGTCGATATTTCGCTGTTATAAAAATAATAAATAATGCATAGAGTGGTATTTGACTCTAATCATTTTTTATTATTAAAAAAAAACTTAGTACTTTTATAATTTTTGACTTAAATTAAGTTAAATTAATTTTTGTATGATCAGAAACACTCGTTATCAGCTATTGAAATTACTCACTGGGTTAAATACAATTATCAGCAATTATTGACAGTTTAGCTGCACTCGTGAAAGGATCGTCTTGCTTCAAATGCACATCTCACAATTTTGCAAACTGCAATTCAAACGAAAAACGATGAATGATGACTTAAGAGGCCCGCAATGTGGGCGCGGCAAACTGTTTAAAAATACATAACTGTAAACACGGAAAGTAGCCGAAAATAAAACTGAAAATTAATGCAAGTTACTTGAGAAAACACACACAACACACAAACACACTCACAACGCAAGTGCAGGCCACGCGCAACTGTAAAGCAAATAACAAAACTCAAACAACATCAACAACAACTACTTACATACAGAGGCGTTCAGGCGGCATATAAAAAGCCGTTTCATACTTACACAGATACACATGAATATAAGCATCTGTGTGTATGTCCATAGTTGTCATAGGCTAGAGAGATCGAAAGAGAGAGAGAGAGAGAGCTAGTGACATGTGCATGCGATAAAATGCAACGTGTAATATTCGCTTTGGAGGCCGTAACTATGTTTTCAACAAAGACTACGAACAATTCACAGCCAAATGCAAGAGGATGTGCAACAGTTTTCAACGCACGTGTCGGCGGTCAATGAACCGCGCAAGAAACCAGATGAAAAGAGCGAAGCACCAATAGCGGCGAGGGAGGTTAAACGAATGCAGCAACGAAAGTGCGCGCGAGAGCAATTGGATTGGAAGGTACACGAGTATGTGTGCACCCAGAGAGTGGAAGAGTGTGAGAACGAAAAAGTTTTCTATATTTTTTGCCGTTGCCGCGTGTAATGCAGTTATTATTGACGCAGTCTGGCCGTCGACACTCCCTCTGTTGCCATTGTTGTTGTTATTTTTACTGCTGTTCTTACACTGACTGCTGTTGTGTGATGTCGCATTATTTTGTTAATTGATTTGTTGCTTATTTTACACAGTACACCTACAACAACAACGTTACGAATGTGGCTCGTTTGGGGCTTGTAATATATGAATATAATATGCATAAATATCGTATGCAAATTGTTAACTGCTGGAGACATTAGCTCAACGCTTTTTCAATTTAAACAACGATTGTGCAACAACAATTGCGAACGCTAGCTAAAATTAAAAAACAGCTGCTCGAAACTACAATAAATAGCTACATATGTACATATGTATGTACATATGTACATGCATGCATATAAAAACTCAAATGCAAAGCTGTTTTATAATCATGCGATATTTGAGTAACAATACACAGGAACATACATACATACATACATATGTATGTATGCATTGCAAGCAATCTTCTTCTTTTCTTGAATCTTTGTTGGAATTGGAATTAGGAATTTGCAAAGTGTGGCTTCCATGTAACGAGATGATGAACTGGTGCGGGAGTTGCCAGATCACATTTATTCAGTGCTTTCACTTCCATTGCAGGAATTACAAAGTGCATTTTTAAATTGAATTAACTAGGCAGTGCTGCCAACTTTCAGTGTATCATGTAACCTCTTCGACAAAAAAAAACAAGCGGAACAGTCGAGTGCATTCGACAGAATATACCCTGGGCCTAGGCCACGGCACATACTAGTCTGTAATTATTCACCTATCGTTTCTGTGGCAGATACAACAAAGTGATTTGAACCAATTTTCCCGATATCTTAAAATATTAAAAATTAATTAAAATTAAAAATTATTTAAAAACGAAAACAAATTCGTTGACCGACAACAAAATTTGTCCTGCCTGATACAATAGGGAGTCTTCATTCCAAATTTGGTGGTCCTAGCTCTTACCATCTCTGATACCCCCAGGGTATAAAAAGGAAAACGTATAAGTACAATATTTTTTATTCGTTTTAAGAACCATAAGCAACTACAATAAAAAAGGATGCGAGTAAAAATAGTTGAAACGATTTTTTTTTATAAAATAGTTATGTAGCTATAGAAAAAAAGGAAATCTTTTTATTTTATATAATAGTTGAACCCAATGGATCTTGGCTAATTTTTTTATTCGTTTTAAAAATTATAAGCAACTATAATAAAATTAAATAAAACCAAAAAAAGGTAGTAAGGAGTAATTAGACCCCGTACTTTAAAAAAGTAAAGGGGTCTATTAACTTTGTCACAAAAAAAAAAGTGCGTAACAGGCAGAAGGAGGCGTGGCAGACCCCATAAAGTATATATATTCTTGATCAGCATCAACAGCCGAGTTGAAATAGCCATGTCCGTCTGTCCGTCTGTCTGTCTGTCCGTCTGTCTGTCTGTCCGTCTGTCCGTCTGTAAGAGCGCCTAGATCTCAGAGACTATAAGAGCTAGAGACTTCAAACTTGGTATGTAGGTTCGTCTATATTAAGAGCAGATCGAGTTTGTTTTAGATTTTGGATCGGACCACTAGATCATATAGCTGCCATAGGAACAATCAGTTGAAAATCAAGTCTTAGTATGGAAAACTTTTTTGTTGTTTGAGATATTTCAACCAAACTGACAGAATATGTATAAAAGATGGTCCCGTACATACTGACCAAATTTGATTGAAATCGGATTACTATATCATATAGCTGCCATGGGAAGGATCAGTCCAAATTAAGTCTTAGTATGAAAATCTTTTTGTTGTTCGAGATATCTTTATAATAAGTACGGGGTCTCTGACAGTCGAGTACCGCTCGACTGTAGCACCGCCGACTAGTTTTTTTAATAAAATAGGTAGCTATATTTAATTATTATTCCGAGTACAAGTCAAACTTTAAAAATATTAATTCTAAGCAAATATAAGTTCTTGATCATGAATAATTGTTGTAGGTTACCAGTTTAACCTGTAACTAAACAAGTTTGTTCAGATTTAGCTAGTTGATCTCTTACAACAAATTTAGCTTAATATAAAAGTAGAGATACACACACGACTACATATGTATGTATGAATGTATTTATGTGTGTAAATGTAATTATTCCATTTACTCCTCCGTGTGAAACATGTAACGACCCATAACAAAGGCAACAATAACAAAAGTCTCCGACTGACACTGACATTGAATACTATAGCAAATAAATCTATAAGTGTATGTGCACACACATACTTGCATACACATATAGATGATAAACATGAAATGAACTAGCGCAAAGCAAATATTTTCAATTTTCCGTTTGGCACTATAATTTGTTCTAGTATTCGTAAATCTATCTGTCTCTCTCTTTCTCTCTGTCTCTATCCCCATCGCCAAATGTAAACAAATAAATTAAAATAACAAAATAGAAATTGCATCAGAGTTTGAAAAAATAACATGCGCAAGATTCACGTTGCTCTTGAATAAAATTGCTGTAAGCTTAATTATGCAAGGCACTGTCAACTGATAAGCTGATGATGACGATATTTGCAGCTTTTTTTTTAAGGTTGTACAACAAAGTCAAACGGTGCGTTTACATACGTAATAACGGAATCTTGGAACTAGCTTTATTTAAATTTTTTATCTAGGACAAACAATTTGGATATTTCAGCTAACAACAGCAGCTATAGATTCGTGGTGAAATACTCGTTCTGGGTTATATTAACAATATACATACTTAGTAATCTCTGCTTTGGTATGAGAAAGATTGTTCATGTGTAATGCAATAAAGGTAATTATGTATTTAGGGCTGGAAATATAATTTATTTTTATATTTTTTGTCTAGCTAAAAGCAGCCGAAAACAATTAAAATTTAAGATAAATAATAAAATTAATAAATTTTAGATAACAAAATAAATTAAAGTTAAAAAATTTAAATAAATAAATAAAAAATTTAAAAAAAAACTTAAAAGTTAATCAAAACACAAATTGATTAATCTACATGCTATAGAACGTAAACTTAGCTTTTATTTTAAATCTATTTTACTACACTTTTGTCTTAGTAAAATAACTAGTCAAATATAATTTTTAAGTTGATTTATTTATCCCATAAAAAACCTCTTTATGAGGTAAAAGTCTAGGGACGAAAACATTTTCATGCCCCAAAATTTCTGATATCCAATTTTGTGACGAATAATACAGTCGAACTTCCCTAACTCGAATTTTCTCTAACTCAAACAAAATCGAGTGGCAATAGCGTTTACTGAGCAAATTTCATACAATTCAGTCTCCCTAACTCGAACTTCTCTAACTCGAATTTCTCCTTAACTCGAACAAAAATATTGGCCCGTACTTCTGTAAGTCGAATTTTTCGGGAAAATCCCCAAAAAAGTTTAAATTTTTTTTTCGTATTTATTAAATGCTTTTGTTACCGGCTCGTTTTGATACGTAATATTGATGTACATTAGCATATAATGATAGTATATGATAGAATTTTGCATCAAAAATTACTTAAGCTTGTGAATTTGCTTTAGGAAAGATGTTCGTAATGTAGGTACTTCTTTGTCAGCGCATCAGCTCAAGAATATTTACCATGGCACCAGCAAGTGTATTAAAATGTTTATATCTTTAAGAAATCTTTAAACTTATTTGTTAAGAAATTCATAAATGGACCAAAAAAATTGAAGTGGCTGAAAAATATGGTATCTCATCGAAAACAGTTTTCATTATATTAAAAAATGGAAAATTAATTATGTCATTTGAGTCGGGAACGTCTTCTGGATACAGCAAAAGAACGAAAATAACAATTATTGAAAATATCGACAAGTCTTGAGCAAACTGGATTTTTTTTGTTGAAAATAACAAGAAAAGTTTTAAAATTTGAAATGTATTTATGAATGAATGAAATTGTAGTTTCATTAAAAAAACTAAAAAAAAAAATTCCCTAACTCGAAGTCTCCCTAACTCGAACTTTTTTCTCGGATAATGGTGATTCGAGTTAGGGAAGTTCGACAGTATTAATACTTAAGTTTTACATATAAATTATTATAAACAAAATTTTGGCACTCGGCACATTGCGCTTAAATGTCTCAATTCTTTATACCAAATAAAACTCACTGTTTTGCGCAGTGCCGAATGCTCTCCGAATGCTACTCTACCTTAGCTCTCAAACAGAGCTCTAATCGTATTTGTGTGACATAATGGACAATATGACAAGCACCAGATAAGATAGGTAACGTCAGCGGCCAACTAAAGGTCTTGGCCAAATTTCCACATTGGGCGAAATCAAAACTGACCTCTGATCTGCAATCCTAAGGCAAATGAACATTTTATAATCTATATAGTAGTCTATAGTAGTTATGATTATTTACAATGTTACCTTTATCAGAATTGTCAAACACGCGCTCATAGGACCCATTATCTAAGACAAAAGAACAACGGGAGGGACTCGTGACGCCAGCTAAGTGAAGTGACTCATGGAACTGCAGGCCTCAATTAAAAACAACTGTGTTTACCCCCAATTCTACGAAACGCAGCAGTATCACAACTTGCTTACCATAAACTTTCTGTCCCCAGGTGTCAAGGCCCAAATATGCCGCCCGGAAACGTGTCCAATAAGATTGCAATTGGCAGCAAATAGTGGGTATTTTTAACTATTAAAAAATTCGATTTGTTCGACTTAAGATACTTTTCCCTTTGGAAAAATTTAATAACGAAATTTTTTTATTCCTATAAATTATTCAAAAAAATTATAATGTGCTATCTAACTTGTATGAAATATTAGTATATACATGTGTTTATAAAGTCTAAATCTTTTACTTCAGACAGGCAATAAAAACTTAACTAATTTTGAGAGATATATAAATACGATATGCAAAAAATAAATATAAAAATTATAAAAAAAAAAATTATTATAATCATTTGAATTTTTAGCGCTTTTTTTAAAGGTATACAATGAATGTTTTAGATGAAATGAACTCAAATGTCTAGGGAGTGATCTACAATAATAAAAACAATTTAGACGTGAAGCTCTTGAGTAAGTACAAAAGATTTTTTGTGAAGACAAATTGTCGAATTGTGTGTAATAGAGGTAAGTAACGGGTATATCGCAGTCGAGCAAACTCAGACGTTTTTACTTGATCTTTAATATGAATTAAAGTTTATTCAAATGAGCTGACATTAAATGATTTAAAAAAAATCATTGAAATTGCAATATTTGAATGCATTTGAGTTAGGCATATTCATTAAAATAACAATTTGGATGGATGCCCGCCCACCTTGTCTAATGATTCAACCTGCTGGCAGCTGCCCAGACGCAGACAGATACGACGCGACGCGCACATCTGCCACATGCAACCAAGCAAATGGCAACAGTAGATACATTCATGCACAATTCGTATCTGCCGGATACACAGACAGAGAAAGAGCGAGAACAAATAAGAGACAGAGTCGGCGAAAAAGTGAGAGGCAGACATGCAACAAAACTCTTGATTGCCTGCCTCCTCCTCCCTCCTGCATGTGCAGCATGTGTCGAAAACGAGGGCACGTCCTCAGCTGCTCGGCTGTCGAAAACCGATGCACGTCCGCCATGCGAGCAACTTTGGCTGCTGCTGCTGCTTTTTGTCGTTGCCCTTTGCAACCAACGTCGGCAGCGCAGCGTCGACGACAACGTTGCCAGACATTTTGGGTGTGAGTTATATTTTGTGCGCTTTTTTTCTGTTTTGTTTTTTGCATTTTTGTTGGATCGCTGCTGTTTCTGTTGGTGTTGGTCGTTGCCAAAAAGGGATGAAGCTCGAATTTATTGCACCGCCTAAAAACGGACGCCCCCCCGCAGCAGCAGCACAGGCAACTGCAGCAGAGCAGCGACCGCAACGCTGGCAGCGGATATGCTTGACGCTAAGTGACAGTCAAAAGCTCGCTGCTTGTCCTCTGTCGCTGCTTCGTGCGCTGCAGTCGCTGCTGCCCTCGCTGTCGCTGCTTCCTCCGCTGCCTTTGCTTTCGCTGCAGTCGCTGCTGCTGCTGCTGTCGCTGCTTGCTTTCTTCTGCAGTCTGCCATTGCAAATATGAAAATTTTCTCAATATTTCGCAGAATTTTGGAGAACTTCTTCGCAAGCGACTTTTATTTATGCGCAATAATCTTTAATTTCTCTGTTACTGTTGCTGCTGCTGCAGCTCTGTCTGCAGAAAGAAAGAAATCTCGGGTCAATACTCCCCTTATAATAACAACCAAATAATGACTGCACTTCAGGGGAGACACGTAGACACAACCAAAAGAGATGCGAGAGGTAAGAAGAAAAGTTGTGGGTGGAGGGGGCTCAACAAAAGGGCGAATGCAACAGCGGCCATAAGCTGGGGGCATTGACTTTTAACAAAAATTGTTATCGATAGTATTTCGATATGAAAAGATACAATTTATACCTGATTTATTTAAAAAGAGATAATGTGGATATCGATAGAATCATACTAAAATGTTTGATCGCGAAAAATATCTATCGATATTTTCAATGTATGTATTAATATAGCCAATTTGCAGAAAATAAGTGAAAATTTGCTTTGGTAATTTTTAGCTTATTGTGTCGACTGTGATTTTTGGTTAATCAAAACAAATTTTTATTTACTTTCATTTGTAATCTTAAATTCTTTTGTATCATGTGATCTTTAATCTATGATTAACTCAAGTATTTCACGCGACATTAACATTGCAAATCATGCTAACAGATCACAAATAGAATTCGCCGCGTGAAAATAATACAGATACAAACATATGTAAATACAAACATAATGTATACATTCATACATACTTACTAATTACACACATACTACGTATGTACATTTGTAGCTACGTCACCAAAAAGCTTCAAAGATACAAAAGCAACTGACCAAATACAAGAACAACAACTGCTGCTGTGATAAAGAACCAAAGCAAAAGCTAAACCTACAACAACAATGCAAAAATCAACGGCCGACGAATTTCATTCGTGTGCGTAGATATCATAATAAAAATTTTATTGAGTAAGTTGAGCGCGTTTGTCGCCGCTGTTGCTGCCGTTGTCGCTGCCGCCTCAAACGCGTCGCTGTCGACGCCAACGCAACAATGGCAATTGCCGAAAATAACAAAGCAACAGCAACAACACAACACAACGGCAGCAAATACAAATTCATTGCGACCACAACAAAAAAAAAAAAAACGGCCTCAGCCTTAGAGGCAGCAGCTGCTGTCTCAAATGCCGGCTCACACACACACACACACACACACACATGAACGCACGCATTTACATAGATACTCATACTTGCACACACAGTGCTTTCATTCTTCAGATGTCGCTGCCATTGCTGCTGCCTCTGCCGCTGCCGCTGCCGCTGCCACTGCCTCTGCTGATACTCAACATTGACGCCAGCTGCGCAGTCACAGTTGCGTTGCTGCGCGCTGCGCTGCTAGCGTGCTTGTTCTCGGCAAATTTTGAACGCTGCCGTCCGCCATTTCGTATTTCTCAGCAAGCTGGCAACGCGTCAACACAACACACGGCAGCGTTTTGTGTTCTTGAGCCCAAAAGCAGTGAACTTTCAATAGTATTAGAAAGCTTTTAACCGTGCAAAACTTAACAATAAACTGTTAAAAAAGCTGCTGCTGTTAACAATTAACAGAAATTCTAAACAAAGAATATATTATCAACGTTTTTCAAAACTTCTTTGCCTTATTATTAATTTAATCAACGCTAATAACTGAAACTAGCAAATGTTATAAATTTATGAAAGTGCAATTCTTAAATCAATTTGTGGGTTTTATTTCTTATATAAATTGGAAAACTTGTTTGCTTGAAAAAAGACTGATAACTAATATATTTTAATATAAATGATTAATAAATTAATGCAAAATTGTGACTAAGAATAAAGTATAAAAGAAATCAGAAATACTAATACATACATAGGTGTATGTATATAGTATATAACCTAGGTCAATATTGTTTATAGTGGCGTGTGAATGTGCGCAACAACAAAACGCAAAAAAAAAAACAGCAACAGCAATCATAGTGTTCACACACACACACACACTCACAGAAATAATCAAAAGCAGCAAAGATAATAACTACATATACCAACACACGCACGCATTTGTATACGAAAATTCGCAGCAGCGACGAATTAAACTTGAAAATACAAATCGTATAACGCATTAGACGTAAGCAGCAGAACGAACGCCAAGCAGAGCAGAGCAAAGCAGCACGTCGCCAAAGCTTAAAAGCAGCAGCGTCTCTCACACCTACACACATTGACAACAACGGCCCGTGTACATATACGAGAACAGTCCGCAATTATAAAACGCAAATCGTTGGCTCCCGCTCTCGCTCGCAATCGCAATCTCTCACACAACGATTAAGAACAGTCAACTGTGGGCTGCGTCAACTGCGACGCGTCGCCTCAATTCTTATACAATTTCAATATCAGACCGCGACGATCGCTGCGCTCGTTCAGTCAACGCTGCCGCCTCGCGTAACTTAGTTCTGCTTCTAACGGGCTCTCAAATCGTACAATATTTTGGTAATTGCCCGAACGGCAAGTGCAGACTCAGACTACTAACGCTGAGAGAAAGAAAGAGAAAGAGTGTGAGGCATCGGACGTTAACGATTTAACGATTTCGATTCGCGGCGAATCTTTTTGCCTCGCCTCAAGTGCGCAACAGTGAAAAAGTTCTACATCATTTGCCACTCGTCGATTCGCGTGACAACAAGTGTTTTACAAAAGTAACAGTACAATCGCTAAAAAACAAAACAAAACTCAAAGCAAAAAACAAAGATAATATACTGGGATTTGCATTTTTGGAATTACACAAGCCAAAAGGAATATTAAAACAATATATTTGTGGATTTTTTTCAATTTTATGGTGAGTTTAAAAAAAATCACACTAAATTAAAAATTTTTTATATTTTATTTATAATTATTTGTACATATTATAAGTATTATTTTGATATTAATAAAATCGATAATCAGCTTTTGAATTCTAAGTATTTTTGCATTGTCATTATTATTGCAATTAATTAAATGTATTTAAGTCAAGATTTATATAAAAGTATTTATAGAAATTTACTCAAAATTCGATAAATTTTGATGCGTTTTGGTAAACTTTTGATGAATATTTTGTACAGAGGGTTATAAGGCTTTTTCTTCGTTTTAATCGTTAGATTCTTTCATTGTCTTTAAATATTTTACATTCCGATCGAGAGATCAACAATCGTAAAAATAATATGTTAAAGTGGTTTATAGAGTTGCCTGTTCAATTTTGTAGATGTTTACGAAAACTGTACGTTTCTGAACTGTTTTCGATCGTCATTTGAACTTTTCCATTTCAATAAGAGAAAATTGAGCTAGAATATTCTCAGAGGATTTTCCGATATATTCGAAATAATTAAAATAAGTCAGATCAGCGAATTCAGTCAGAGTGCTAAAGGGTCTAATCATTCCTTGACACGATACAGTCCATGACAAGACATAAAAAAATTTTTCGTTGAATGATGAATTTCTCTATTTGAGCGATTAGCGCATTGCAGTGCCACTTGTGGCAAATCATCAAATAGTCACCCAATTACCCAGACAACCTCCCAGCCACACCTATCACCCATCCACCCACCTGCCTATCACAATGTGACTCCTGATGAGTCACATCTTAACCCACAGACCCACAAAGAAGGCGTCCCCTTGACTCATCAGAATATTGGGGGCTTATAAAGCCGTCGAGTCAATCTATTCAAAATATTCGATAATGATCAATTGGGACCATATCAAGGGGTTTCCTAAGCAGGCATGATTCATGCCCGCCAGACGCGTGAGTCACCCCAAAAGCACCTGTCTTTAAGTACAACTATAAAGGATCGCGCGATACTTTCGCTTGCCAAATTAACAGAAGCGCGTGTGTGTGATTTATTAACTGATAAGTAGACCTCGGATTTTGCATATTTGCATGTTCTTATAGGGATAAGATAGGTGAATTCTGATAACACCAAAGTTCGTTTCGTTAAAAATAGAGTGGAAAACGATGCGCATATTTTTTTTTTTTTGCATATTTGCATGAAATGAATATGCAAAATATATGCAAAATATGCAAAATATATGCAAAATATGCAAAATATATGCAAAATATGCAAAATATATGCAAAATATGCAAACAAAAATTTATATTTAACAAATCAAATAATAATACAAAAATCGATTCATAGGGTGGAATAAATATTAAAATTTTAATAAATGTAATAAAAGTAAAAATAATGAGAAAAACAAAAAAAAAATTGGTTTACTAATCCAGAAATATAAAAAAAATTAAAAATGTTATGTAATTAAAAATCATTGCATCGACCGGATTGAGATCCGAACTCCAATCTCGTGTTTAGCATGCCGCGCACTTATCACTTCGACCACTACGCCACTTGGACTGATGCTGGCAAAATCGATATACATACTTGATGTACATTCTGGCAGAGTAAATGTAAAATGATAAAATTGACCATTAATTCTTTTTATATTATTTTCATATGAAGGAATTAGCGACAGGAAACGATGATCCCACTTTTTCAGCTATTAGATTTAACAATTTTCGACTGTGGAAATCAATTTTTTGATGAAATTCGATTGCATATGTTTTGCATATTTTTTGCATATTTTGCATATATTATGCATATTTTTTTTGCATATTTTTTGCATATAATTTGCATATTTTCGACATGCATTAAAAATTGGTTTTTTTAAATTATAACATACCTAAATACAAAGTTTGGTACCAATCTGATGAAAAATGTGGAAGTATGCAAAATCCGAGGTCTACTGATAAGAGATATAATTAGAAAGCTCAAAAAAATAAAAATAATATTGATAAGACATTGTTTTGAGTCGAGATTGAAATTTGAACCGTAGGATTGGCGTAACTAAACTTCAATCTGTGCTCCGATATTCGGGCTATATAACATTTATTGATCTAACTTGGATTGCGCAATTTTGATGCGATAAAAAAAGAGTCCCGTGTTCGCAATTTCAACTTTGTTCTGCCTTTTTTTTGCGTGTGAAGTATTTATATATATTTTATCTATTTGCTAATTTTGTGTCTGAAGGTCAGTACCAGCGTCAACGAGGCAAAACAATAACAAAATCGGGCAAGAGCAGCAGCAGCAGCAACATTAACTGCTAAATTTGAAAGCATTGTCGGGTAATCTTCGAAATTGATATTGGGGTATTTACGAGTACGTCGCTGTGTTTGTGCACAGGAAATTGTGTACGCGTACTTCTGCCTGAAAGTTATAAAACAAAAGACAGAGAGACAGAAAGAAAATAAAAGAGAGTGAGGGAGAGATAGAAAAGTGTATGCAGTTATCGTTATCGAACATAGTTGATTTTTTTTTTTTTTACTTACGTAGGTGCTTAGTTATTTTTTCCGCACTGTGTGCGCGGTATCAGTTTGATTCTCATTAGGGTATAGCTGCCTTCATTCACGTTCCACCTGTTGTTCTTATCGCTATCGCTACTTTCGACTTTCGTTCCAACAATCATTGTTAAGTATCTTATCGATGCGACATTTGAATGTATCTTTCGATTGTCTGCTAGCTGATTTTTATGAATGGGCCGTGCTTAAAGTGAGTTTGTTTTCTTTTATGACACCATCGAATGTTGATTGTGATCGCAGCGGGTGTGATTGCAATTGATAAGATTTTAAAAACCGTAAATTTTCACCAAGAATGAAGTCAGAGCATTTCCTCATTCGTGATTTGTTTGAGAAAATCAATTTACAATTGCATTTCAAACAGTTCAAACTTTAGTTCAAGTTCATCGATTGACCAAATACTTAACTATGAACCTTTGAACCGTCGTAAACAGTCAGTTACTCTCACTATTTATAGCCCTGTTCCCTGAGTACTGGCCAACAATTGTTAATGGCTCTCGAGTGGCTTTAATAAACATGTTAGCTTGCCACACCGATCAGTTTGCATTGAAAGCGAAAAGTCTAGAGGAGAAAACCCAATAAAATAAATAAATACTTGGTATAAAAATTCCGTTTGTCGCTTATCAGCATAGAATTCTCCCTTACTTAACGTTTTCTTTTTTGTATTTTCTAATAATTGTTTTTTTTCGAGAGCTTACAGTTAATTCATAAAAGAACGCTTATCAATAGAAATTTGTCCGTCACACGGCAAATTTGAGAACCATGAAATGAAATCTTGCGAATAAAAAACGAAATATGGCAATTTGTTTGTTATGTCTACCGACTCGTTGCCTACCCCATTAAATTTTGTATTGCAACACACACCACACAGAACAAGCAGCTAAATCAGTTGAGTATCTGACGGATACATACTCGCTCAGCAACAAGATTATTCTAACGTAAAAAGCCGGTTCACAGACATGCGTAAAGCTACGTTTCGAGTCTGTCTGCCTGCGTCTCTGTGTGTGTGTGTGAAATCAGATACAGATACATATAGACTTATGCAGATACATATGTTTATAGCCCCTCATCTCCAAAATGTATCTCGATCCGCCATATTTTTTGGAACCTACTCGTTAGATTGTTTGTTGTTTTTTCTGCTTGGCGTTCTCAAAAGTTCTTAGCTTTTGTATTTGTGTTTATCTTGAAATATGTATTGTATACATATGTACATAAGTAATATATATACACACACACACATACTTATATTTGGGAGCGCTCCCCCGTAAATCGTTTATTTGTTTTTGTGAAATAATTTTCTATATACAAAATGTTGACCTTGGTTAACAATCTGTCCATGTATTGTTCACATATATAAACTTGAAGCATATATGTACATACCAATACATATGTACAGGTTGTTTATTTCTTTGTTCTAATTGCCAATTCTGACTAAATGAAGTGAGCTGTCCCGTCATTCTATTGGTTTTCTATTTGATTCATGCTGTTTTGTGCTCTGTGGTCAGGTTTTTATTATTTTAAAATTGTGAAATCGTTGATTATTTTGTCGCTTGGTAACGTCGCATAAATATTATATGTGTACATATGTATTTGCTTTCTCAGAAATCTTAAACTTCCCCTGGGCCACTGAATTTTTTCCACGAACCCAATCGTTTAAAAACAAAAATTAATCTTTTAACAACTGTTTGCTTTTGTAATCTTTATTTTATTTTTTAATTAAATGTATTTAATAATGTTTATTACCTGTATTTAAATTTGAAATTATGCTTAGACCCTTGTTAGTGCATTTTAAATATAACGTGCAGTCAATCGGGCAGCCATTTTGCTAGATTTATCGATACTCACTCATGCACACACACACACTCACACACACACAGACCTGTAGGCAGAGAAGTTTGAAGCCATACACATGTGAGCTACGCATCAATGCAAGCTCTGCTCGGACTCGCTGCTGACGTCGACGCTGCTGCACATTAATAAAGAAAATGGTGGACGCAGCTTTTGCATTCGCGTATGTTTGTGTGTGTGTGTGTGATTGCTGCTGTCCTTCGTTTGGACAAAACAGCAGCAACAACAGAAGAAAAAAAATTAATGAAGAAAGAAAGAAATGTTTGCCAAGTTCAAGGACAGTTGCAGCGGCGTCGACGCTTTTTAACGCAGCCGTTGGCTGTACGCTTGCATTGCACCAGCTCTCTTTCTCTCTCTCTCTCTCTCTGTCTGTCTCCTACTCTTTATGTGTGGCTGTGCGGTAGCGTTTATATGCTTTGCGTTTGTTATGCGCATTTAATTTTCAATTTGTTGGTAAAAATGTTCACTGTACCGAACTTTAGTTGAAGGCCACATCGCAGTCGCTGTCGCTGCTGCTGTCGCTGCTGTTGCTGCTGCTGCGGCCTCTGACTGCGACTGTGACTGCTCAAATTCAAGTTCAAGGCGCAGCTGTAGCAGCATGCGACTATACAGCTGTCTCATTCTAATGCAATTAACATTCGCACTCAGTGAGAAAGATGTTTGCTCTCTGTGACTTATCATTCTGTTGATCTGATATAGATAACGAGTAAATAATGAGTTGTGACTTGAGTTTGGTCAGTAATTTCACACTGAAGTGCTGAATCTAAATCGCTTGCCCCTTACGAAACACAGATTCTAACAAAATAATTCCAGTTAGCTGTTAAACAACCTGCAAAACGAGTTTCGCCAAAAAAAAAATTGAAAACTTATGGACACACATACAGACATACTATGTATGTACATATGTACATATGTATATAATTTGGTTCTGCAAACAAACTGGTATTTGCTTAAAAATGTATCTGGAGGATACACTTTTATTTTTTTTGGCGTAGGGTTAAATATTTTCAACAGGCACTCAGTTCGTATAGAAATAAAATTTTAAAATATACGTAAATACATACATACGTATGTATCTTAATGTATTGATGTGTGCGATAAATAATTAAAGATAAGGATTCAGATAATTTTCGGATAATTAACTTCCCGGTAAGCGGATGCATTTGTCAAGGCAATCCCCCAAGTACAAAAACGTTTCAGTATGTACAAATATTTTGAGTTCTTATTCTTTCCCTGCAACAACGCCCCCAAAAATTTAATCATAATATTATTTCAATTGCCGGAAGTTCAAGCCCCCACCCCTTTAAATTAAATACATATTTACACTTACAAACTTGTTCTTACAAAATGCATTTGCAAATTTTGGGAAACACTCCTTGTTGAATATTTTTTGAAATATGTACATACATACATACGTATCATAAATATGCAATTTAATTTTTATTATTTAACAACAATAATAAAACAAAATGCAAATACAATTATTCTGCCCACTGTCTTTCTCCATCCCTTCTACCTTTTATTTTTTGGCAATGCAGCGAACAAAGAAGAAATGAAATTCGGCACATCTAAAAAAAGAGAAGAAAAAAAAAACACTTGTGCTTGCCTCTTTTTTGTTGTTGTTGTCTTCTCTTTGCTGCTTCGGTCGTGTACTCGAAATTATTTATTGTATGTTAGCACATGTGTGTGTGTCTGTGTGCATTTATTTTGAGGTTTCCACAAATTTTTATACATTGACTGTGGTTGTTGTTGTTGCTTCTGCTGCTGTGGAACGATCCAGGCGACAGTGAAGACAACAACAACAACACGATCCCCCAGCACCGGCAGCAACTGAAATTTCGACTCTGGCTGCGGCTTCACATTTCTTTTACACACTCACACACTCATACATTCTTACGTGCATGTATTTATACATGCTCACTTTGTTTTCGGATTTCTTTTCTTTACATTTTTCGAAAATACAAAAATTATCGTCATGAGCTTTTTGTAGGTTGTTGACCCTTTTGTATGGCAGGCGAGGAATGAGGTTGCTTTGTCGCCGTTTGGACTTGCGCTGAGCGAAGCGTCTTTTTCGAACTAATTTTTGAGCAAGCTGCAATAAAATCCGCACCATAAAACCTTAATTTAATTTTGTAACTGTAACCTCAGCATACTACACAGAAGCAAACAAATAAAATATATGTGAGCAAAGCATTCTAGAATTCTAAAGTCTAGATTATTTAACAATCGCTTAAAAAAAAAGTATGCAATGTTAATTTTTTTGCAATTTTTCACACACACACATACACTCATATACAAAGATATCCCCTAACAGAAAATTGCACTGCGCTGCCAGCGTCAGTGTCGGCGTCTGCGTCCGCTGCAGACAGCGAGCGACAGCAGAGGCAGCAACGTAAGCTCACCCTCCTCGCTTGCGTCGTTCTCTCACTCTCTCGCTTGCATATCGCTCGTGTGCTTTGTTCGTTTTGTATTGAACTTGAACTACACGTGGAGGGCGTGCAAATGTTTTCGACAACAACGCATTGCTCGTTGCTTGTCGTGTTACATTCGCTTCGCCTGTACGCCCGTAAGGAGGCCGTGCATGAGTTTTCAACAGACCAGCGGGCAACGAGCAACTCTCACTGCCTATGTGTGCGTGCGTGTGCACAAGTATATATGAGCTTGTGAGTGTGCAGTGAGTAATCACGTCGCTTGTTGTTGTTGCTGCTGCTGCTGCTGTTTTTAATGATTGCAGGCTGTGCTGGGTTGTGGGCGGATTGAAGGAGACGACAACAAAGGCTACCAAACGAAAGGGAAGCTTGCATGTGAGGCTGCTGTCGCTGCTGTGCCATTTGTGGCGAAAGTGAAACTCTCCTTGACACAGGGTTGTTTCTCGCAGCCTTGAATTGCGCATTGATTTCCTTTCGCACAATACCTTGACATGCAAATATTGAATTTCACAAACTAGCGCAAGAATTGTGGAAACAATGATAAATTACGGCACAATTTGAAAATTCTACTGGCGACTATCTGTCGCAAACTGTTAACTCATCATGTTGTTCAATTCTACATTTAAGACGTTGTTTTTAATTTCTTCATTTGCACGCGCAACCCAACGCCATCCCACCAACCCCCTTTTGTAGCCTATTATAACATAATTTTTCTCACTCTTATGCTCAGCAGCTCTCTTTCGTCTCGTCTGTCTTCTCGCTGTCGCTGTCGCTGCCGGTGTGACGTCGTTTTGACCTAGGCCAACCGCTGCCTATGTATAATTTGTTGGATTTTTGCCCTCTCTCCTTTGCTCTGCTCGCTCGCTGCCTTGCATACACACAAAGGTATATCTTTGTATATGTATATGTATCTGTGTGTGTGTATGTTTTACACGCACTCTCATAATAGGCGTGTGTAGGTGTTCAATGCTGACGTTTTTTGTTAATCTTTTTTCGTCTAGACCTTCGCAATTTTTTGTGTGGATATTAGGAAAACATCCTTGCGGCAAAAATTATATGTACCCTAAAGTCTTTTTCAATTAAATTTTTTGATTAAAAAACCATTTTTTTTGGTTTCTTACACCAGGTACATTTTAATGTTGAATTAAAAAAAGCACAGCTTGTTTGGGTATTTCCAAAATCATATCGAGTAAAGAATCCGGTACTCACACAAACACAAATACACACATACACGTACTTTTTTCTTACTGAAAGTCACGCGTTTCGCTTATCAGTTCCTTATCGGTCATGAGAGTTTTTAGTGCGTCCCTGAAGTGTTTCCGCAATAATAATTCATTGAGTAGTTTTCCCACATTTAAACTTTACCCCAACTTAGCACAAATAAGAATCACACAAAAACAATTTAATGAGTACTGAAATCTATCTTATCGCGACCGTAGCAAATTAAGCGCAACAAAAATAGAGAAAGAGAAGAAGAACAACAACAACTGGTTGTAATGATTACGCTAGACAAATAACCACAAAATACGTAAACAAATCGGGGCGAGAAAGCTTACAATTTGCTTCTATTTAAATGTTCATTGACCTCCGAAAAAAACAACAAGAATAAACCGAAAAAGCAGCGTGAACATTGTCAAGTTGTAGCTGTTTATACAGATACTTGTACATAATACATACATAAAAATTTATATTTAAATATGTAGATACATTTGCTTTTGTAGGTGTGTTGAGGGTCTTGGTCTGGTCTTTAGAACGGCACTAATTGCTTGATTGTGTTATTTATACATACATATGTAAGTATGTATATTTCCCTGAAAGCTGTTGCTGATTTTAAACAAAAACTTATATTTAATATATTGACATAAAATATAGCATAACTAAAATATAACATGAAATATTATTAGGCTTATGCCAAATTATATTATTTTTTAAAATCATTTTTAAATTAAATTAAATATTATTCTTCCTTAAACATTCCATATGAGAAATCTTGGGGCATGGAAATGTTTTCTTGACTATTTTTTACTTCGTAAAAAGGTTTTTTTATAAGATTTAATATTTCACTTATTAATTCACGACTTTCAGAGCTAAAAATACGATATTTCAGGAAACGCGTTTAAAGTAAATAATTAAAATACAAGATTTATAAGATATGAATTCAAAATTTTCAAATTTTAATTAACTCAAATATCGTGTTTTTTGAGTTATTACAGTTGCAAAGTAAATAAACGATATCATTCTTATAACTTTAATAAGTAATACTTAAGAAATACTTATCTTTTAAAAAACTCAAAAAAATACATATATTACAAATATAAATAGATCTTTCTCTCTCTCTCTGTCTCTTGCTTATCATTCATTGTCTTATCATTCAAGAAGCTTTACTGATCTATCCAACACTCCATAAACTCCCTCCCCTCAGCCTCCTCAGCTCCGTGCAGTGCTTTTCAAATACCAGTTTTTTGAAGCTCGTTGCGCTCTATTTCTGAGCTATCCCAACAAAATAACGGTATAAACAGCTCGATTTCAAAAGAAACTAACGAGAATTTCAAAACAACACGACGACACGGTCAATGTGAGAGGAAGGAAGGGGAAGAGGGGGAGGCGAGGGGAGGGGAGATTTGGATCTTGTCTCAACGATCATTGACCGAGCTCATTGTACTTTGCTTTTTCGTGCTTTTAACCTCATAAATAGATAAATTTTTGGTATTTCTTTTTGTTTGTTGTTGGTTTCTTTACCTTCGTCGAGCTCAAAAAAAAAAGAGAGAGAGAGACAGATAGAGAGCAGAGAGCATTGATCGCATATGCATACATATGAATGTGTTTGTATTATTTTATTTAATTTTTACGTCGACAGACACACACACACACACATACGCACAATCACGAAAATAGTTTTTGTGTCGAATGTTAATGAACTTTTGCGCCAGTTTTACGAATTGTGTGAGGCGTAGAGTAACTACAACACACTTACACACGCATGCATCCATACACACATATATAAATACATCTGGTAGTGTAAGCAATAAGAACTTCAAACTTGAAAAAGTTTTTGAACTTGTGTGAAACAATAATAGCATTTACCATTGAATTTTCATGATTTTTGAGTTGTCGAAGGTGGAATCAATTAAGCCAAAAAGAGAGAGAGATTTTTAAAGATATATTTTCATAAGATCTATTATATAAATCTATATACATATATCAATTTATATTAGATCAGTTATATTAAGATCTTAATCATTTTATAAATATTACATTATTTTTTATTTTATTCGTATTTTTAAAAATAAAAATTAAGCTAAGCATCTTTATATATGTCATAAGTATACATATGATATTAAATTTATATGTTTTATATTTCAAATTTAATTTGATCTTGAAGGATAAAAAATTAATTAAATATTAAAAGTGTAAAAATAAATATTAAGATCAAAATATATTGAACTATTGCCATAAGATCTATTTAGATCCATTTTCATAAGCATTCAATTTATATGTTTTATATTTCAATTTTAATTTTATCTATTTTAGGCTCAATAATATTAGCATCAATAAAGTTATATTTCTATAAAATCAATAATATTCAGTTCTACAAAACTTAAGAAATATTAGATCTACCAAAATCTATTTGGATTTGATAATTAATATCAATATTAATTAATCAATAATATTCCGGGGTGCCACAGAAATCGCTTTTGCTTGAATTTCACTTAAACTTCAAAAAAAATTGCATAAAAATTTAAGGGAAATTCAAGCGAAACGATTTCTGTGGCACCCCAGATTAAGTTCTATAAAATTTAAGAAATACTAATATATATCTACCAAAATCTATTTAAATTTGATTAATAATATCAAGATCAAGTAATCAATATTAATATCTATACTAGATTTTAAATGATCTCTTTCCATAAGTTCTCGAATATCATTTATTTTTTTGTTGTCATCTAGATTAGGGAAAACCAGTTTGTAGTATGTGTTTTAGACTCACAACAAGCTCTAATCTTTAGCTAAAATTATTGCGTTAGGCTCCCAAAATCTTATCAACAATTGCAAAATTCTATTTGACATTTACATATCGTTTTATTTTAGTCACTTGTACTATTAACATTATAACTATGGTTGTCATCATATAAATGGGTATTACTCGAATGTAGATTAAGTAAGTTCCAATTCACCATGACTCAGTGGAAAGTTCAAAATGTTGCATACTTCGAAATGATGTTGTTATTTATAAAGCAATGATAAGAACTCGATTGTTTCTACTGATGACTCATGAAACATACAAAATTAGCTCAAATTGAAAAACACTCAAATATTTCCCCACTCAAATACGGAATATTCTCACTCAGTTTTCTTTGGGGAAAAACTCGCTCTGTTGCTTTTCCAATTGAATGCGCGCCCCGCAGTTGGGAAATTCTCGCCATATGACAGATCAATGGTGGTGGTTGGTGTGTTTCTGGTTTGAGTTTTTGGGTTCACATCGTGTTTTTCGGCAACTCACCCACCAGTCTCCGGTGCACCATCAGACGTAGAGCTTCGCCGTCGGCAATGTGAACTCTTCAATCTCTCTGAATTGCCTTCGTTTTCTTCTCTAACTTTGTGTGTGTGTGCGTGAGTGTGTGTGTGCGTATCTTTAAATTGTGGGTGGTGTGCATTTTGAAGGCGGCTCTAAGATGACCGATTTCCCAATAAACCGTGTCCTAAGATCATTCAAGGAAATGCGCATGAATAGGACATTGGTTCAGGCCAATTATCAGCGAGTCCAACCTTATTACCAACCTCAGTTGGTGCGCTACCAACAGCTGACCAGGCACGCATCCTTGAAGGATTTAAAGAAAATCATCAAGATGTTGAAGAAGAATGTCATTAAAACAACAATTAAACGAAAAATTAATATTGTTGTCTAAACAGACAAAAAAAAACACTTGGACGAAACAACATAATTAAGAATTAAGTGAAATAATATCAATTATTTGATATAAATAGAAACTTTCGTATAGAACTTAAGACTGCCGCTAAATAAAACACGGGACTGATTCACAAAGATTTGCAACGGTACAAAATAGTCTGAACTTTTGACTTCAATTATTATTCAACGTAATCTAACAAAACATATAGTGGCATTATTCAAAAGATCTCTAAAAAACTAAAAGAAAATAAACTCTGGATTAATTAAATTAAGACTAAAGAATGGACTGCGCATTAACACTTGGACTAGAAGGCGAAACCCAGACTGCAAAATAAGGAAATACAAAGACTCAAACTTTTATACCTCCCACTTTGGAACGTATACATAATACTGAAATCACAATGACTGAGCCCCATAACGGGAAAAAGACTTGGTCAGCCAAGCCAAATTGGATTAAGGATACGCTTACCAAATCGGGCACGGATCTGATGGATATATCCAAAGTCAAACAAAAGAAAACAAATGGAAAAGGTAAATCCCCGCAGAAAGTTCAAGAAATTCGCCCCCAAACCCAAATATTGAGTACGCCATTTTGTTTTGGTATACGCAGTTTTTCTTGTACGAAATTGGAGTGGGGGCAGCCGGGGGAGTCAACGAAAATAACAAATAACAGAGAGCGCTGGAAATGCCGGTTTCAGAGCATACGAAATATTAAGAAGGAAATTTCGAACTTTGGGAAGTTGAATTGAAAGTTCCCCTAAAACGTTGCGTTGATTCTATTGCGTAGTTGCGTATAGAGAACTCCTCTCTCTTTCACTCTCTCTCTCTCTTTGACACCCAAAAATTTCCTGCTTTTCTTGGACTTACCCTTACCCCTTAAGCTTATGCGTTTTCGTTTTCGTATTCCATCTGAAGCTTGCGCCGGCAATAACAGAGAATTGCGTAGTTTGAGTTGGTAGGGTGGCTTTTTTTTTGTTGGGTGGGTTTATTGTTGTTGCGAACCCCCAACCATTCGGGTTTTTCCCAACCACCCAAGCTTCCTTCTGGGCTTTTGCGTTGTTGCCCATCGATTGCGATTCTTCCGTGGAAAACGAGGAAAACACGTAATGCAGGTTGTCAAGTTCTTGGCTAAGGCTGAACTGAAACAGGGTTGCATTTGGAAAGTGTAAAAAACCCTCATAATAGACTTTGAATTATTCATTGTAAAATTTGGAATTTATACATATGTATATAGGCTTTATTTAAGATAAGGAAAGAACATAATACTATTTTTAAATTCACTACGATAAGAAATGGAGCATATGCGTGGTATTTTTAGCTTCAGCAAGATAAGGAATAAACCTAACAATATTTTTAAACACAACAGAAACCTACAAATTAGAATTGTCTAGAAATTATTTCCGGAAATTATGAATGAAATACCTTAACTGAAAGCGCGGAAACTTTATGATTAAAATGAAAATTATAAAAACAGCACATCAACTTAAAATAAAAACATTAAAAGAAAAAAATGCAAAATAAATAATAAATTTGGTAACAGTCTAGAAGCAAGAGCCAGTCTCTAAAAAAAAAATACACACAGAAAGAGGGCGATTTATGATGAAATTAGGTAAAAATATTTTTAGGGGGTCTCCACTAGTTTTTTTTTATTGAATTTTGAAATTTTGAAATTTTCATTAATATGTTCATTTTTGTATTAAAATTAAAAAAAAAAGCTAGTGGAGACCCCCTAAAAATATTTTTACCTAAATTCATCATAAATCGCCCTCTTTGGTTTTTTTTTTTTTTTTTGAGACTGGCTACTGCTTCTAGACCTTTACCATAAATTTTAATCCACTTTTTTTTAAAAATTTATAATAATAATACATTTTTAAGTAATAAATATATGAGATATTACTGTAGCTTATGTAGGAAAAATAAAGAGAACTTTGCCAAAGAAGTCATTTGAAATTGTTAACTTTTTACTTGAATAAATTTCAAACAATAATTGCTTTTCAATATTTCCGTTGCAGATTCATCTACAACCAATATGGTTTACTATTCGGCTAACCAGTTGCTTATAAAGACGGAGCAACCCAGTCAAACGCAGTTCTGTCTACAGGCGCCGCTCACAGTGACGTCTAACGGTGTTGGCATTGGGGTTGCGCCACCTAGCGGCCAGCAAGAGCACTACGAGCTGTTGCAGACGCCACAACAGCGACAATTGCAGTTGCAGCAACAGCAGCAGCAGCAACAACAACTTGCGAATTATCAACTGGCATTGCAGCAACAACAACAACAACAACAACAGCAGCAGCAGCAACAGCAACATGAAAGTATTACATCAACAACAACAGTTGAAACTGCAACAACAACACAGCAACGCATCAAAACAGAGTTGCCACTGTCCTATGGGGCAGCAGCAGCAACAACAACAGCAACAGCTGCCACATCGAAAGTGGCAACAACAACAACACCAACAACAACGGCAAGAAAACCAAATGCCAACAAACCGCAATTCAAGTGCGAGCAATGTGGCATGACCTTTGGCAGCAAATCGGCGCACACATCGCACACAAAGTCGCACGCGAAGAACGCAGACATGGCGCTGGGTCTCAACGGAAGTGCGATAGGTGGCGCCACCTCAGCCCACGCGTTGCCCATCGAACTGAACGAAGCCGGGCTGCCTCTGGGCATCCCAAAGAGTCCGACCATCAAGCCGCTGGCCAATGTGGCCGCTGGAGCCGATCCGTATCAATGCAACGTCTGCCAAAAGACATTTGCGGTGCCCGCGAGACTGGTGAGTTGATTTTCGGGATGCACTCTGGGATCCCTATTCATTTACAGTTCAAATTTATAATCAGTATTTGGAAGACTCCGGGTCTATTTTCCTTTAAAGATTTAATTTAAATTCAGTATTTGGATAATAGAAACATTGAATTTGACATTTTTACAATTATTCAGATCTTTTATGTTAGATTAAATCAGTAATCAGTTTGGGAAATTTTGGGAACTATATTCGTTTATAGATTACATATGTAATCAGTATTTGAGAATTTAATCTATCTGAATAAAAAACATAGAAATTTATGTTTTTTAGTACTTATATTTACAATTTTAATTTCAATTTCGATTTTTGAGATCTTTATTAATTTTATGATCAGTATTTTGAAAGTGTGATGGAAAACATTAACTTTGATATTATAAGTATATTTACAATTTAATGTCCCCCTTAATGAAATGACTGACTGTTTTCAAAAAATATTAATTAAAAAACAAAAACGAAATCCATAATTTTTAAATAGTGCTTTATATTTTCGACTCTAAATTTCCACTCTTGAGTATGAATTTATAATTATAATAAAAAAATAAATAAAAAAAATTTTTATAAAAAAAAGACACTTAATCTATAATGAAACGTTTGTTTTTTGATGACCTTTCTAATTTGTAGAAGTAAGTATTAGTTAACTTAAGGTCTAGTAATGTCTATAAGACACGAGCAAGCAACAACGCACAAAACACTTGCAGAACGCAAGGAGCATGGCTTGGTGAACAGCGGTTTCAAGAGATGCCAATCTCTATCATCAGTACCGCTCCTTGCGTTCTGCAAGTGTTTTGTGTGTTGTTGTTTGTTGGTGTCTTATAGACATTACTAGACCTCAAGTTAACTAAAACTTACTTCTAAAATGAAAAACTTTAGGTCCGAAAATCCTCATAGCTGCTCTACATTTTTGACTCTTAATTTTTTCGAGATTTGTTTATTTAACCTTTGATATGGAGTTCCCACTCATAAGATAAAGTGTGAATTTATAAATAACATATAAAAATAAGATATATTAAGAAAATTGATAAAGGAAATTTCGGGAGTTTTTGTCACGGGGTTTTTAAATGAAATTAAAAATCAACAACAAACTAAAAATAAATAAATATATAGAAAACTTAAGTTGATTTATTTTAAAAAGTAGACTTTATTAAATGTGTATTTGTTTTTTTTTTTTGGTTGACTTTTGCAGATCCGACACTACAGGACGCACACAGGAGAGCGGCCCTTCGAGTGCGAGTTCTGCCACAAGCTGTTCAGCGTGAAGGAGAATCTGCAGGTCCATCGACGCATCCACACGAAGGAGCGACCCTACAAGTGCGATGTGTGCGGCCGTGCGTTCGAGCATTCCGGGAAGCTGCATCGCCACATGAGGATCCATACGGGCGAACGTCCGCACAAGTGTTCCGTCTGCGAGAAGACCTTCATACAGTCCGGCCAGTTGGTGATTCACATGCGCACGCATACGGGCGAGAAGCCGTACAAATGCCCAGAGCCGGGATGTGGCAAGGGATTCACGTGCTCCAAGCAGCTGAAGGTGCACTCGAGGACGCACACCGGCGAGAAGCCCTATCACTGTGACATCTGCTTCCGCGACTTTGGCTACAACCACGTGCTGAAGCTGCATCGCGTGCAGCATTACGGTGCCAAGTGCTACAAGTGCACCATTTGCGACGAGACGTTCAAGAACAAGAAGGAGATGGAGGCCCACATCAAGGGACATGCCAACGAGCTGCCCGACGATGAGGTTGACGCGGCGGCAGCAGCAACAGCTGGAGCTGCTAGTGGATCATCCTCCTCCATCGCCAGCAATTCGGAGAGCAGCAACAATTCGCCGCCGAGCTCGCCGCCAGCCGTGAAGAAGCCACGTCAAGCACGTGTCGCCAAAGCAGCAGCAGCAGCAGTTGCCACAACAAAGACAACAACAACCGTAGCACCATCGCCACTCTCGCCCAGCTCCGTCAGTTCCATCTACTCACCGTCGAGCAGTCAAGCGTCGCCGCCGCCACCGCAATTCATGACGATGACGACGACGCCAGTGTCCAACGAACCGGATGCACTGAGTCGCGATAGTGGCGTCTCCAGTGCCCAGCACGTGCTCAGCTATCCGGATGAGGAGCTGCCCACGGATCTGAGCATGCAACCACAACAAATGATGTACTATCAACATCAACATCAACAGCAGCAGCAGCCAAGTTTAATTATGGAGCTGCAGCAGCCTGCTGCTCCTGGGCTGACCATCAATCCGGCGCTGCTCGAGGCGGCGAGCATTGCACGACGGGATCACGACAAGGCTGTCGATGATGATGATGATGAGCAGCCGCAGACGGGCAACGATGAACATGACAACGATGAGGATGTGCAGGCGGCGGCCTGGCAAATGATGCAGCTGCGACGTGGACATGCAGTCACGCCCACGCCCACGCCCTCGCCCTCGCCTGCTCCAATACAACTACAACCACAGCAACAACAACAGCAACCCACGCTGCATGTTAGCGATCTTGCGGCCAACTATGATGACACCCACGAGGCCACTGTGCTCATCGAGCACTTTAAACGCGGCGACCTGGCGCGTCACGGACTGCACAAGGGCTATGCGCCAGTGCCCAAGTACGAGTAAGTAGCTCCACATGACCATATTCTCGAGAAGATTACTCATTCGATTTCTCTCTCTCCCTCTTACAGATCTGCCCTGCCCAATCCGGACATTGTGCGTCGCGTCGAGGCGGCAATCGGACTGCGATCGAGCACAGAATCGCCGGAGCGCAGTTCGTCGCCGGAGAGCGACTCCCTTATGATGGCCGATCGCAATGTGATGACGCTGCCGCTGCGCAAGCGCAAGCACTACATGAACGAGGGCGATGCCAGCAATGTGGCCACAAATGGCAGCGACAACAATGCAGCACTAGCCACGTCAGCAACATCGACAGATGCAGCCGGCAATGGCAATGCCAGCTCCAAGGTGATGCGCATGAGCTCCGTCATACAATTTGCCAAGGCCTCGTAGTGGGAACGCTCCAAGCAGTGGCAGTGGCAGCATCAACTAATCAGCATAAAGACTGTTCAACAAATTCTAACTGAAATTAGTTTTACTTCAAGGCTTATGGACAGGTGCCAGCCTCAGATTTATTTTTATTTATCAGCGGGAAATGCCAAAAGTATTACTATTATACAAAATGAAAGAAATTTGTTTTATTTTAAACTTGTCCTATTATGTTTTAAATACTTTTACAACGCGTTTGCTTGAATTTTTCAATGTGTTTTGTTTAAATTGTATTTCATTTGTAATTTGTGAGTTTCGGCATTGGTATTAAAAGAAATCGCATCATGAAGCATTTGACATAACAAAGCAACAAAGAAGCCCTACCATAAAAAAGAAAAACCATAACAATAACAATAATAAGTTACGTACATAATTAAATACATTTAAATATTTATGCTAGTTAAGGCCATATTGGCACCAGCAACAACATACAATTAATATACATAACATAATTCTAAAGAAACATATTTATAACTGCAATTAACTAATTATGTAATTTATGCGCGCCCATTAAATCACATACAAAATAATATGATTAAGTAATCATCAAAAGAAAAGAAATTAACAATTTGATATGCATTTTATATTTTATATACAAGCGAAAATCAGAAACACAAAAACCATTTAAAGCGAAATCACTAAATCAACAACACACTTAAATGTAAAACACACACACACATAAGCACACATACATAATTAACAACTATTTTATTATACTTACATATGGAGAATAATGAACTGATAAGCAAAGAGCAAGCAAGCGTAATTAAGTTTAAATTAAAAAAAAGCAAGCAAGCAACATACAAAACAATTACTTTTACTTTGTATGTAAATCGCATATTCAGATGCGCCATAAATAATTTTTTGTAAACGCTAAGTAATATATACATATAGTCTTAAATTGTAGCATGAAATATTAAACGCAAGCGAAATAATAAAAATCAATTGCGAAACAATATATGAAAATAACTTTTTAATTCAATTTGAAATTTCCGGGCAATTGGGAACTGTTAGTGAAATACAAGCGTTGCCACTACGTGCGTTATTGGGTCAACGCCTTTTATGAATGTCATTCAGATTAGAGTTGTATCGTATAGTTCAGTTGTTTAGTTCGTTCGTTCAATAGGTCGCTCGAGTCTCATTGTCGTTCAATCGTTTATTCCAGATCCCTTATCACTCGTTATATTTTAAGAACTATTATAAATAAAAAGCAATTCGTCATTTTAAAAATAAAAACAATAGAATTTACATTTTAATCCAATTAGTTAGAATATATTATTATTATTAAATAGGCCTACACGCACTGCGACCAACATTGGATTATTGTGCTGGCCGGTAAGATAGGGAAAAAAGAGCCCATTAAAAATTAAGGCTTTTTATGAATTTCGGCAATTTGCTGGGCTTATATTCCCATATTTTGTAGGGTGGTGTTGTCACACCCCTTAGTAATTGGAGCCTACACCTGCATAGTGCTGGGCATTCACACAGAACATGCTCCGATGTTTCCTGCTCCAGTTCACAGAACCTGCAGGTTTCAGTTTCAGAGAGGTTCAATTTCTTGAGGTGGTATCTCAGGCTACAGTGTCCTGTAAGATAACCTGTGAGGATACTTAGATCTCTCTTACTGAGGTCTACCATCCTTTTCGATTGGTTTTTAACCGGGACGAGAAATCTTTTTGCCTGCCGCTGGCCATCACTGTCTAACCAGTACTTGCTAAGCTTCTTTTCTTCCCAATTCCTTATGACCTCCATGGTGTGGCCTTTTGCAAGGCCACAGAAGGATTCAGGACCAATTACACAGAAAAAAAAATCCGGGATATTTAGCCCGGATTCAATCCGAAACGATGTCAGAAGTGGGGTAATCTCGGATTTGCTTAAGGCCCTATTCTCTTTCAGCAAAAAATTTTTTTCGACTTTTTTTTTGCATTTTTTTATAGCTTGGACATTTAAGAATATAACCCTAAAAGGGTTTTTTGAAATTCGAAGAACTTTAGGAGTTATGGCCTTTTTTGTCCAGCAATGTTAATGTTAATACACGTGGAGTCAAAACTTTGAACGCGTTTATCTCGAAACCACGTTTTTCGAGCTGGCGGCCACGATTCCGCCAGTTCTACTGAACCGATTTGGATGAAACAAAGTTTAATCGACGTAGAATTGTCACCATTCTGGCCCGTAGTAAAATAAGTTTTGCGATTTTTTTTACTATTTTTTTTGTACACTAAACTACAAAAAATGGATCCAAATCGATTTGTCAATTTCAAGTGGCCGCCATTTTGTCAAATATAATCGCAAAGTTTTTATTTTACTACGGGCCAGAATTACATCTATACTGATTATAACCCCGTTTTTTTTTTTTCATTTCCGACGCTCCGGAGACCCGGAATCGTGGCCGCCGTGACGACACCTTTTTTTTCAACCCCCAACTTTGAAGTCTCAATAGGGCCTTAAACCAAGTATGAAATACTTGATTTTTTCAATCCCGAATTCAATCCTAAAATTCTTAAATTCAGGCTAACAAAAAAATGTTTTTTGTTACATTTAAACTTTTTTTTAATTTTTTTTTAAGACTTTTTTTTCAAACTTTTTTTTTATTTCTTTTTTATTAAATTTTTTTTTTATTATTTAATTTTGTATTTTACAATTTTTTAACTTTTTTTTTTATTTTTTTTTTAACATTTTTTTTTTTAATTTTTTTTTTAACTTTTTTTATTTATTGTTTTTTTTTTAAACATTTTTTTTTAATGAAGAGAATGTTTGAATGCAATTGACTGGGGGGAATTGAACCCAGGTTTTTTTCAAACAGGTCGGCGACTCTAACCACTGAGCCACCGAACCAATTGATATGAGAGAGGCCGAGAGAGAATCAAGTAATTTGGGCTTATTTTCCCATTTTAATCCCGATATAGGCTTGATTGTTCAGTTTAATCCTGGAAACATACTTAAAAAATGCAGGCTTAAATTAAGTATTTTAGGCTTGATTTTAGAACGGCATTTTTTTTCTGTGTAGGGGCTGTATTGCCCCTTTCTTCGCGAGACAGTCCGCTATCTCATTGCCTACGTGACCTTCGTGCCCAGGGATCCACCCCACTGTTAGAGCGTTCCTCTCCCCTAGACGGTCTAGTTGACGTAGGCAGTTATTCACAAGTTTGGATGTTATCTTAAAGGATTGCAGGGCTTTTAAAGCCGCTTGGCTATCTGATTAGATGAAGATAGTTGCACCTTGCATTCGCCGTCGAATGCATTCTATGGCGCAAGCTTCAATCGCGTGTATCTCCGCTTGGAATATGAAGGGGGTCTTCCCCATAACTATTGACATGCGAAACCGTGGTCCATACACGCCAGTCCCTGTGTCACCATTTTCCAGTTTTGAGCCTTGTGCTCATTGCACCAGTCATGCCCACGCATACAAAGCGTTGAATCTTACTTAAGTCAGTTTTCGCCTTTCGTTGATTTACCTTAGTCCACCAAGCAAGAGCTGCATAGGTGAGGATAGGTTTCACAATAGTGGTAAATGACCAGAAGATCATTTTGGGAGTTAAGCCCCATGTACGACCAAAAAGTCTATTACAGGTAAAGGATGCCCTTGTAGCCTTGTTAATGGTCTTTGTAAGATGTGAGTTCCATGTGAGTTTTGCATCTAGGGTTACCCCCAGATACATAGCCTCTTTTGAGAACTCAATTTGAGAGCCATTCACGGTTGGATCTGTAAGGTTAAGAAGCCTTTTCCTTGTGAATGGCACTAAGATGGTTTTAGCAGAGTTTATTGTAAGACCTCTGCTTTCACACCATCTTGTTGTTGTGTCGAGGGCGTACTGCATTCGCTCCGAAATGGTTGGCTCATGGCAACCACTGACACATATGACTAGGTTATCGGCATATCCCTGAATTACAAAACCCTAAGCTATGTAGCTTAAGTAGAAGTTCGTCAATCACCGAAGTCCACAGTAGAGGTGAGAGTACACTTCCTTCGGTACAACCTCTAGTGGCTATAATTGATGTTTTTTGATCCCCCAGGTCAGCAGTTATGATTCTAGATTTGAGCATTACTAGAATCCAGCTTGTGATTAGCGGTGAAACGCCTTTATTAATCAGGGCTATGTGTAAAGCCTCATATGACGTATTGTCAAAGGCCCCGGATATGTCAATAAACGCACCGAGGACTATTTGTTGAGATGCGAGTGCCTTTTCAATCGTGGTTGTCAGGCAGTGGATGGCAGTCTCAGTTGATTTACCAGCTTGACACGCAAATTGATATCTGTATAAGGGATGTTGCTTGAGATTCTCATCCCGAATATGCTGGTCTATAACTTTTCCATCGTTTTCAGAAAGAAGGAGCTGAGGCTTATGGGTCTGTATGACGTAGGCAATTGGGGTGATTTCTTCCCTGCCTTTGGTATAAAGACAACCTTTACCTCAGTCCATTTACTTGGAATATACATACTTTTGCATACTTTTTTTCAGAAAGCAAGGGTAAATCCCATCTGGCCCTGATGATTTGTACGGACTAAAGGTGGATATAGCCCATCGCACTTTGTTGAGACGGGAGGCATCTGTCCATGCCGACTACTATGGTGGGTGCCATAGCTATGGCACTCCTATGCATAGGAGTCGTAGGAACATAGCCATCACCTTTACACCCTGGAAATAGAGTATCTAGCAGAAGCTTGCTATTTTCACTTGGGGTATTTGTAAAGCTTCCTTCAGGCTTTTTCAATGTGCATATGCCATTTGAGTGGTCTTTGCAGAGGGCTTTTTGTAGTCGGACCGCTTCAGAAAGATTATCAATCTTCCCACTCCAACTCCTCAATACTACGTATAGGGGAATTGGAGTAGTTCACATTCTGCTCAAGCTCAAAAGTGAACTGTTCCCAGTTAGTTTTTCTGGGATTTCTGATGACTGGAGAGTCACCGATAGCGGTTCCCATGTCGAACATTGGTTTTTTGGCCGAAAAAATCAACTTTTTCAATTTTTGAGCTAGAGCTTTGAAAAAAATATCAGAAACTTTGTTGAATTTTTCTCGAATTTCTATTATTTTTTGTTTCTCAATTTTTTTGTTATTTCTCAATTTTTTTTTTGTTTTTTCTCAACTTTGACACCAACCCAATTTTAGATTGAACTTTTGTTGTTTTTTTTTTTTAATTGTTTTTATCAAATTTTTAATTGATTTTGGAAAATTGCATATTTTCATTTCAATTTTAGCGCGCAGAAAAAAGTTCGCTCCAGTTCCGCTGTTAAGCAACAGAGCTCTGTTAAGCATATTAACAGAGAAGAGTGCCACTGTTAAGCTGTTATCAGTTAACAGTGTTGCAATGTTAATTAACATTCGGCGCCTTTTTTGAATTTGGCTCATTTTTTGTTTCTTTTTGGCCCAAAAAGATATTTTTAAGTGGCAACCGTGCCTATAATGGAACTCGATCGAACTATAATAAAAAGACTCGAACGAACTATTAAAGCAACTGAACTAACTGACCGATTAGTTCGTTCACCCAAAAATTTAACTACTGAACTAAATCCTTCAACTGAACAACTCTAATTCAAATTAGTGATGTTAAAAAACATCGATGCTCGATGTATCGATGTTTTTTCACCGTTATTTCTCGATGTTTTCCCATGTTTTTGTTGATGCCGATTTATCGATGTTGCATGGCGATGCATCGATGTTTTGCAAAACATCGGCTGCCGCACTTTCAACATGCCATTTTCGCCGCTCTGGCCATGAGTTTATTTGGGCAGTGTTTGCAATGCCTAAGTTAGTAAATTTATTTAAATTGGTCATTGATACTATAGCTACAAAAAGGCTTACATATGTCTTTTCGAAGTTTTCATCAAGAAGAACTCTTGTAGTTTGTGTTTATACTTTTAAGATAAAAACTGTTTAAAACTTTAAAACTGCTATGAAAGCATACGTTTTTAAGAGAAAATGAGCTTCATTAATCTAAGAAATTCTATTTTTCTTCTAAAAATGGTATGGTTCTCAAACATTAGAAATACATCGATGCATCGATGTTTCGACCCGATGTATAAACTCACATCGATGTTAAATTTTGAAAACATCGATGGGCATCGACATCGATGTTTCCATAAAATTTACATCACTAAACTGAACTAACTGACCGATTAGTTCGTTCACCAAAAATTGAACTCCTTCAACTGAACAACTCTAATTCAGATTGGTTTAATAGCGACTCATCGGCGGGTTTAATTTTATTATCAGTGGCGCAGAAGCTGTTCTTGAATTTTGTATTTATGAATTTAAATTGAGTTTAAACGACACAGTTGGCGTTTTTGCGCCAAAAAAACTGGCTCTTTTTTTTCCTGTTGGCGCAGTGGAGCTTTTTTTTTCGATTTGGCTCTTTCTTCAGTTCAGAATTCAGTATTTGTTGAAGTCAGTTAGTAACAGTGCGAAGCGAGCCTAACAGTAGCAGCTGACTGCGGTCTGTAAATAACATAACAGATGATTTTTAAATTTGAGCGCGAAAATTTCGAATGAAAAAATTTGAAATTTCAATTTAAAAAAAAAAACAACAAAGTCCAAAATTTTGTAAAATAATTAAGTTTATTTTAAAGTGGGTTTGGTGGCAAAGTTGAGAAAAAAACCAAAAAAAATTAGAAATTCGAGAAAAATTCAACAAAAGTTCTGATATTTTTTCAAAATTCTAGCTTCAAAATTGAAAAAGCTTAAAGCGATTTCATAATTTAAGACATCTTAAATATGTTGTTGAAACAGTTTTTTAGCTCAATCCGCCTCACCAAAACACTAGTTGCTATATTATAGTTATAATTGAATATAGAATTGTGTTATGTATATTCCATTTATTGCTATATATCCGCAGTCATTCACCTGTTCTATTTAATATTAACTTTAAATAATTATGTATGTATATGTATATCAATTCGATTGCAAGCTAATTTAAAATTCATTTACAACTAGCAATGCCAACGAGTAACGATCAATTTGAGAAAGATGCAAAAGGGGATGGGGAAAGAGGAGAGCAAACAGAATATGATACAATCAACGAAAATTACAGTGAGCACACGAGATAAGGCAACCGGCACAAAAACAACTCAATCACTTAACATAATTATCAGGTCTAGTTAGGCGTGGGGTTACAGAGGGGTGGATGGTGGAGAGACCCTGTTTAAAAATAGAACTAAAGACTGTTTATAAACTAATAATGTGAATTGATTTAGCTGGTCGACAGTCTTCAGATGCCCATGTACGAGCAGAATACAAACACGACGAATATCATGACGAGCATGAAGACAATGGCAAGCCAGGCGGGGATTGTACCTGTAAGAAAGAGATGATGCATTAATTCAATATTTGAGATAATGCCTAAGAAGTACTTACGCCGCTGCGGCAGACTGTGTATGCAAACTTTATTGTCCACAGATATAGAGAGAACCGCTGCCTCGGTGTCGCTGGAAATGGGCGGGCCCTCCTCATTGGTAACGGGCAGGAACTGCAGCCCGGTCACGAACATGGAGTGAGCGTGGGGAACATGCAGCACGCGCTGGGAATTTACAGAAAAAACATATAAAATATTTGTTGTTAATTTCCCGGATGCTCCATTCTCACCTGCAGACTAAACGCAATGTATATGGATACACTGCCCGAGAACATGGTGCCCACGGCCACAAATCGTCCGTCATCCCGGACGGCCAGCGAGGCCAGGCTCTCGTCAATGGGAACCGCTGTGCGCAGCTGTCCGTTGGTGCAATCCCATTGCTGTAGGAAGCCTCGTTGCTTGCCCACTTTGCCCAGCGGATTGGCAATCGTAAACAGTCTGTAGTTGTCTTTGTGCGCCTCCACGGTTCCATAGCGGCAGCGCTTAAACAAATACTTGGCTCCTTCTGGCGTCTGCCATTGCAGCTTGTGATGCATCTTGCCCGCATTCAGATCCCAAACAACGCCCTGAGCATCCTTTGAAATGCTCACAATGTATTTGCAGTCGGGACTGAAATCCAGATCATCAATTTCTTTATTATGCGCCGGCAACGTTGAGCTCAGCTTCATCTGTGGAAATGTCCAAATGCGCAGCTGTCCATCGGTGCCGCCTGTGGCCATAAGACGCCCGTTGCCGCTGATTCGCACCACACGCTGCAATGGCTCCGCATTGCTCAGAAAGTCCGTTTGTACCACATCCGCCGCCTGGATGTCGAAATGCAGACGCTGGAATTGCTTCAGTATGTCCGCAGCAGTTGTTGGATTATTGTTTCTGCTGTGTCCATTGGGCAGCGCCTCCACGCCCGAGTGTGCTGCTCCACGTTGTCGCACTCCATTCTCATGGGGACGCTCCACGGGCGTTGCCTTCTTCTCCTGACTGCCATCGTTCTCACTCTCGAGCCGTGGTTGCACAAAGTACATCTGACAATGCGCCTCCTGGCCGGCACACAAGTACGCCCTGCGTCCACTGTTCCGCACTGCAAAGTTCATCACCACATTGGTGCCCGTCTCGTGGCGCAGCACCTCCTCCGCACAGAAGTGGCTGCCATTGTGGTAAAGCTCGTAGATTTCCTAAATACAAAGCGATTTTGAATCAGCTGTGACACACAAAAATATCAGACTTTGATATACAGGTAATCAAGTAAATGTTTTGACCAAGAAAAAAGTTATTACTCTTCTTTTAATAATTAAAATAAGTGACAATAAAACGATAATATGCAAAATGTAAAGTTTTTAGGTTGACAAAACAATTACTTAACTAACTGTAACAATTGATTTATTTTATTTTTAAAAATAGTTTTCTTTTGCAAGAAATAAATTATGGACACCATTTTTGTATATTGACAAAACAATTACTTGACCAACTGTTACTCTAATTGGAGCACCCGTTGATAATTGACAGACTTACAAAGCCGTTCGCTACGCCTGTTTTACTGGAACCGCCGCCGCCGGCAACCAAGATGTGGCGACTGGTGAGCATATCGACCGCGTAGAGTGGAAAATTGACACGGGCCAGCAGACCATCGCTGGGCCTGCGTGTGGGTGCCATTATCAATAATTAATAATTATCGAGCGTCGTTTATTTTTCCTTTTTTTGTTGTTGTTGTGGTTGCTTTTATCAGCAGCACTGAGTCAGGCGCATTTAGGCCTTTTATTGTACAAAATATAAATGTAAATGAATACTTTCTCACGGTTACTGTTTGTTTCGATTATGTTCTAATAGTTGTTGTGCATTGTTTACTATTTATACTAATAATATTATTAATTTTCAATTTGTTTGCCGTGTCGGTGTCGTGAAAGTCGTCAAAAATCCACGTACACTTGACCCGATTTTGGCATTCACTAGTCAACGCAGACGTTTGACATTCACAGTGGGGACATCAGTGCTACCAGACTTTTGAACAATTTTAGGCAACAGCTAACAATTTTATTACCATTTATTTAGTTTGCTAGGGTAATAAATAAAAACTTTCTGCGATTACGTTGCTATATGTTTGTTAACTTTGTGTGTATTAATTAATTAAGTATAATTACTCTTATGCTTCTTCTTCCGTTAAGCCTAGTACCGACGTGAGATAAATTTTTAGCGGTGGAAAATGCTCAATATTTAGCTGTCGACGACAGGCATGCCAATTTGGCATATTTGCTGATAGATTTGCTGATGATAAGCAAATTTTGAAGAAATAATATAAAAATATGGTACTGTTTTTAAGCATTCTGTTATTTTATTTCTACCTTCTTTCCATTCTTATTCAGAAATAAAATAAAAGTTTGCTAAAAAAAGCAGTACCATAATTTTTATTATTTCTTTAAAATTTGACTATTCAAATCTGTCATATTTTTAACGTATAATTTTGGCAACGCTGGTCGACGAGCGTAAAGCCAGAGTTGCCAAAGCAACACGAAAAAATAACAAAAAGTTGAGTGGTAACTCTATGCGTCAACAGCGGTTTATTTTAAATATGAACATGCAGAACTGATTTGCATAAAAAGAGGAGAGAATAAACATTGAAAACTGTATATTAATGTTAATAGAGGAGAAATATGCAATGGCACGCTAGCACAGCGGGTTTTGGATGCACCCAACGCCTTAGAACTTTTTACGTGGATTCTCCCTCTAAATTAATGAAAAAATACAAATATTGGACTCTTTTCCACCTCATTAATCAGCAGAATTTTGTCTGCTGTCTCGAAAAGATCCAATCTGCTGTTTTTTGTTAATTTCACCGCCATTTCTTTTGACTTATTGTGAGAGAGTGAGATAGATAGATACCGAAACTCTAAAGAAATATATGTTTCGCTTGGCTTGACAGCTGTTTCAAACAGTGCTGGATAACGCCCGTTCCTTATCTGGCAACTCCGTTTTTAGTTTCAGTTCAGTTGACGTGCGGACCGACAAGCGAAGATAAATGTCGTCTTCTTCTTATTCACCTTACGCCAGCGTTTTTTTTATATGGAGTTTGACCTTACGCTAGGCCTTTTTTCTGACGTCGGTACTAGGCTTTACAGCTGTTATCGATAAGATAGATTACACAGCCACAAAAAAATGTTAGTTCTATCCATTTCTGCGACCGTTTATATATTAAACATTATCTGTCGATGTGACATTGTGACATTGACACCGAAAGTGGAAGAAGCTAAATTTCATTGGACCAGTACTTATTTTGTTAGTCTATCTTTCACTTAATTGAAGCTACATTATTTTTAAATTTTAATAAGCAAAGTGGCGCGCAGGCATCTTATTCTTCTTCTTATACTCTTGTCGTTCACGACAACACACTTAATTGGCAATTCACTTGAGTTGGCTTGTCTAGTGCAAGGTATATTTACTATAAGGTAACGTTGTCACCACAGCTGCTCTCTTTCGAGGTTACAAACATTTGACAGCATGCCTGCAAACGTTGTCGAAAGAGGTTGTGTATCGCATGCATGAAAAAATGTTTGTAACCTCGCCACATCGGACGACGTCACTTTTATAGTAAATCCACCTTGGTCTAGTGCATTGTAAAACAATTTTTGTTTACCGAGTGCTTGTTTACAGTTTGTAAAGCACAAAAATCCAAATGCGATCTTTATAAAAATTGTATTGTCTTTTAACAATACACTTTAGCTTATTGCTGTGCTTAATATTTTTAAAGTCGCTGATATGAGCAGCGTTAAAACTGAAGATGAGGAATGTAATGCAGCTACACACATCACTGCGGACGGCAGTCCGCGCTAGTGACGAAAGCAGCACGAAGGGTGCAAAGGCGACTAGCATATATACACAGGAAGAATGGAAAATTTGCTATGACTGTCCGATCAGGTCGAATTATATACCGATCGAAAGGTATTAACTTAACTTACAAATGTGCATACTAAGACTTTTGGAAACTCACCTGGTTCGTGAGATAAACAGGTGTAAGTGGGAGGGGCAAAATTTAAATGATTGGAGCTAATGGGGCCGTTGGAGCCTTTGTGAATTTTTTTTTAATTTTTAACTATTTTAATCAAAATTACGCGTCGAATGACACCTCGATCATCAAAATCCGACGGCTGGTTCGAAAGATAATTAATTTTGAAATTTTTAGGGGCCTTCCGAAAATGAGATGAAAAGTCAGTCTGTTTGTTTGTTTGTTTGTCTGTTTGTTAGTATCAAAGCGTTGATTTAGCTTAAAAGTTTGAATGAGGACTTGTTCCCGATCAAAAATCTAGAAACGTTTGTTCTACGACTTTTTCGAAAAAAAGCTAGTTTAGCGGGAAATCGCTAAAAACCGCTAAAATTAAAACCCTTATAGCAGTCAAACGATAAAAGCTACAGATGCGATCTATATATCGTTGAAAAGGTATTTTGAAGGGCTCTTAGGCATACCTTCGAAGTTTTTCTTTTAAGTAAAAAGGTAAACGGCTACAGGTGAAACAAGGTATTTTTTTCCACATTTTGGCGATTTAAGAAAAATCTACACATGAGATCACTTTAAAATATGTAATATGTTATAGGCAATTTGATTCCGCGTTTTTTGACATATAACACGTATCTGTCAAAATTCGTTTGGACAAGATATTACCTATTAACTGAATATACCTTTTACCTTTACACTACTGCATGTACATATGCAGTATGCACACTGCTTGCAGCGTAATGCGGAAATAAACTGCTTGCAAGTGGGGAATTCTTTTTGCGGCAGATAAATCATTTTATAATCAAAAATATAAAATCGTTTGTTCTACTTTTTCGAAAAATCGCTAGTTTAGCGGGAAATCGCTAAAAACCGCTAAAATTTAAGCCCCCATAGCATCCAAATGATAGTAGCTACAGATGTGATCTTTATGTCGTTGAAAAGGTATTTCGAAGAGCTCTTAGACATACCTTAAAAGTTTTTTTTTTAATTATAAGGGTAAACAGTTACAGGTTAAATAAGGTATTTTTTCCCACATTTTGACAATTTAAGTAAAATCTACACAACAAATCACATCAAATATTGCAATTTTAAAATTTCTGATGTCTTATTCAAAAATTTCTGATATCCCACAAAAAAACCTCTTTACGAGGTAAAAGTCTAGTGACGAAAACATTTTCATGCCCCAAAATTTCTGATATCCAATTTTGTGACGAATAATATTAAGTTTTACACATAAATTATTTTAAACAAAATTTTTGCATTCGGCACTGCGCAAAACAGTGAGTTTTATTTAGTATTAGAATTGAAACATTTTAGCGCAATGTGCCGGGTGCCAAAATTTTGTTTAAAATAATTTATGTGTAAAACTTAATATTATTCGTCACAAAATTGGATATCAGAAATTTTGGGGCATGAAAATGTTTTCGTCACTAGACTTTTACCTCGTAAAGAGGTTTTTTTGTGGTATGTGTTACCTGAGCAATTACATTGTCAATTAACGCAGAGCAACTCAGGGGAGGGAAAAGTCATTAAGTTGGAGCAGGATATGGATCCCGCGTGGCAAAACAGCGCGACAATACCCAAATGGCAAATGTCCAAGCAACAGCCTGATACATCCTACGAAGAAACACAGGTATTGCTAGCTAAATTATTGTCAAAAAAAAAAACAAGTGCATTCATTACCAACTTGTGATTGCAGTTTTATTTTTCTACGCTCAAAATACATACAGTGGTTTCACAGTTTTTTTTTTACCCACTACATGTTTAAGCATTTTTGGTTCTTTTTGGTATAATAAAAGCCAAATATAAAATGAAAATATATACAGTTTGTCAAGTAATTCCTTGCAAACCCTTAAATATGTAATATTTTGAGTTTAAATAAGAAAATAATAGCTTATTATATACATATATTTGGAAAGGTCATTTAATTTTCGTTCGAATGATGCAAAAATTTTCTTAACCCATTGAGTACCCATGGAATATTTTGAATTTTTGCAAAAGCCTACTTTATCAACTTTTTTCCTCGATTTTTCACAAAAAACATTTTGATGCAAAAAAGTTCTTGGAAAAATTTTAAGAGTAACTGCAAAAAAAAATTTCCAAAAATATTTTTGCTAGTATTTTTGAGAATTTTTCGAAAACTGCAAAAAATTCACTTTTTGCATGAAAATGAGGAAAAATGGGTTAAAATGGTAATTTTTAGGATTTTATAAAAATTTTAAAAAATACTAGCAAAAATATTTATGACATTTTTTGTTTTGCAGTTACTTTTAGAACTGTTTCAAAAATTTGTTGGCATCAAAAAAATTATTTTTTTTTAAATCGAGGAAAAAAGATTTGAAAATTGACTTTTACATAAACTTGAAATTTTCAAAGGGTACTTAATGGGTTAAGGAAAGTTTTATATCATTCAAACGAAATTTAAATGACCTTTCCATTGATGCCAATATGTTAACGATAAGGGAACAAATAAGCCCCCAAATCTCAAAATGTTTGCTGTTCCAGTAAATATGTTCGCGAGTGTATATCGTTGGAAAAGTATTTTGAGCTTTTTTGAAATATGTATTTTTTCACACATTTTGGCGGTCCGTAAATACCTCCCAGGCAGCTACAACCCTAAGCGAGTCAAGCAGGAAATTTCACTAGGAAAGAACAGACTCAGAATACTCACCGGTCTACTGACAAGGCACTGTAGACTGAGAAGTCACCTATCTAAATTGGGTATTTTAAGCAGTGGAACCTGTCGATTCTACAACTACGAGGAGGAATCCTCAATGCATATCCTAGCAGAATGCACTGCTCTATCTAGACGTAGATGTAGTCTTCTAGTGAAATATATCCTACCAATTAAGGACATTGCAGAAAATAATAATTGCACTGGAAATAATAATTAAGCTTTGAAATAGCTTTAATTCATTTAAGAAGCATCAATTTAATGAAAAGATATTATTATTTCAGTATGCGTCCGCTTATGATTTGGATGATTCCGTTGAAAATCGTTTCTTTACACCCATTCAACGAGGTGGCAAACGATCGATTGCTGCAGCAAATATATCGACAAGAAGAAAAAGACAAATGACAAGTGATCCAAAATTGCCAAAAATATTTAGATTTTTCTGCAATATCGAAAAAGTGAGTTTACCTTAAAGCAAGATATCAAACTGAAACAAATATCGGTATCTGTTACGGTTTCGGCTAAGTTCCTATTTTGGTTTTCTGTAATCAAAATCTTATAAAATCGGTTTCGTAGCGATTACCAGGAAATTTGGCTTGTTTCGGCGTCCAAATTGATATTGATATTTCACAAGAATATTTTAATACATAAATCAAAATTCTTTAATTTCCAAAATAACAATTTTCTATTTTCTATGCGAATCCAATACAAATTAAATATAGAAGTCCAAAATTAGTTTTAAGAAAGACGTTTACATGAATCGGTTACTAAACGGTTGTTTGGGTTTGAGTAAATTCTTTTTTTTTCGTTTAGGTATCATATTAAAGTTTTTTTCGGTTACGGTTTTAGTTACGGTTACCAAATTAAATCGGCTTATACTGGTTAATCTTTACGGTTTCGCTTACGGCTTTAATCACAGCTTTAAAGTTAATGTACATGAACAATTTTTAATGGGGAACTTTATTTTTTATTAGGTACAGGATTCGAATGCGAAGCCAGGAGCAATTAGTGCCACATGCAATGCCTGTCAAACAAGAATTTAAGGTTTTATAACAGTTACGTCAAATTTCATTAAACATCTGCGCCTGAAACATTTTGAAATCCATGCGGCATTCGTTAGCGCCAAACAAGTTGGAAATTGTGAGATGCCAGAGCTTCCCGAAACGGATTCATTCGATAATCGAGTCATGTGTTACGTTATAGATGCGGCAATACCGTTGTCTACTGTTGAAACTGCCAGTTTTCGAAATCTCTTTAAAGGAACGAATCTGCGGGTTTTGAGTCGCTCCAAGTTAGAACAGCGACTGGATGATCGATTCTCGACAGTATTAAAAATATTATAAGAGATACCAAATATGTATGTACAACCGCGGATATCTGGACGACCAAAGAATGCAGTATTTTTGGATACACATGTCACTGGTTGGATCAGAAATATCAGAGAAATTCAGTGGCATTATCTTGCAAACGATTTTCGGGTGAACATAATCAGATTTTGGAAATGATAAATAACATCAATACGAAGTTTGATTTAAGCAATTTGAAGATTGTCGCTACCGTTACACATAATGACACAAATTTCTGTAGAGCGTTTATGGAATTTGGTATTAATAATATAGATCATAGCGATGGCGAAGGCTGTTCAGAGTCAATCGAGGAATCTTTTGCCGAATCACATTAATGTGCAAGCTACACTTTAAATTATTTGGCTTCTTCGGATTTCATTCAACTACTGTTCAAAGATAAAGCTCTAAAGGAGAGACACACAAAGGTAGAGATGATTTTTTCTATTTAAAATATATTTTTAATACATTTCTCTATTTATTTATAAAAGGTTCTGGAAAAGTGTAGTTCATTGTGGCGCAAGTGCAATTGCTCGAAGACTTCGGAGACTATTGCGACAGTATTAGGCGGATCCTTGATTACACCTGTTGTAACGAGATGGAATTCCACATATGACGCTATCTGTTGCATTTTATCGTATAAAGATAAACTGCCTGAACTCTGCAGAAGATTGGCTTTGCATAACTCTTGCTTTTCGGCAAGTGATATTCAATATATGGAAGAATACCGAGTTCTCATGACTCCAATTGCTTCAACCATTGAGTTTCTACAAATGGAAAACAATTTATTCTATGGCTGCCTTATACCTGCCCTGACATCTCTATGTGTAAAGCTAAAAAGAGTTTCCGATTCATCCGAACTCATCGATTTAAAAAATGTGGCTATTGGCATGCAAGAGAAATTAAAGAATCGCTTTTCGAAATACGTTAAACTTTTGGAGGATGCAAATAGTGCAATAATATCATCAGTTTTATGTCCAAGTGTCAAAATGAGATGGTTTAATGCTCTGGCTAAAGTTTCAACACATGGACGTAGTGCTGACGATATTCATAAAATAATCATTAATGAGGCCGTGCGACATGCGAAAGCATCAGAAAATACTTATCAATATACGATTGAAAATGTTTTTTCAAAGAGAAAAGATGATTTTTATGAATTTGATGAAATTGGTAAGTACAACAGACAAATTATGACAGTTATATAATTTATTGATTTTAATGTGCAAACCTTTGTAATAGATGATGCTGGTGAGACAAGTGATTTGGATACTTCGCAACCGTCGCCAATTGCGCCAACATCAAAGCTAACCGATGATGTGGAAACGCAGCTTCACAACTATCTTCGGGATCCAGGCACCAATTTTGAGATGCTAGAAAAGTATCCTCTGCTGCATGATTTGGCCATTAAATATAATACACCATTAACATCATCTGCGCCAGTTGAAAAATTGTTGTCATTTCTAAATATAGTCAAATATTTAAAAAATCCGCATCACTCCGATTATTCATTCGAAAAACTAGTTTTACTTAAAACTAATTTTAATGTGTAATGACAGGCTTGGTAAGAAATGGATATAAAACAATTTAAGCTGAAAAATATACAAAATCTCAAATAATTGTTGGGAAACTTTATTCATATGATAACAATTGTAATTCTGTGAAACAGTTACAATAAATATTACAGAAAATTTAATTTATAATGGTCAACAATGTTCATGAATTGTTGAATAAGTTCACTCTTTTATTTTAATAACCTGTTCATTTGAACTTATTCTGAACTACTAGGTGTGTGAAGAATTAATTTTTTCACTAGTTGCACTCAATTGCAAAACCTTTTGTGTTTACCAAGTGTCTGCCTAAAACAAGTTTCGGATTTAAAAAGCTTGTAAGTGAGGAAAAATAAGCAAAATTAAAAATAAAGTTAATAAAATAAGCAAATGTGAAGAAGGAGGAAAGTAATATAACGTGCTCGTACAGTGAATCAATAAAGTTTGTATGCAGTTGGCCAACCAAACTTTAGGCAATGAAAAAACATATCAGCAATGCATTTACAACAAAAAAGTAGATATTTATTAAAAATATAAATTATTAACTTCATTTAAGGCACATAAAATATTTAAAAAAACATTAACTTTACTAATTATCTGAATTTTAACAAAAATACCCTAAAAAATACATCAAAAAAGTTTGTATGCAAAACCAAATTAATCCATTTTACAACAGTATATTCACAACAGAGCAAGAATATTATAGTTCCTAATATTTGGTGGGGTGTCCCCTTTGCCCTATAACTGCTTGGAGTCTGGATCCCATTGATCATACAAGGATCATGGCTACAATAGGGGGTACATTCTCCCACTCCTCCAAGAGCGCCCTCCCCAAGTCATCCTCATCACCAATCATTCGTTTCCTGACAAGACGGTCAAGGTGATCCCACATATACTCGATTGGGTCCAAGTCAGGTGACTGAGGTGGTGTTTCGAGCTGTTTTTTCACCTTATAAAGAAGCCACTCCTTTAAAATACACCCAGAATGCTTGGGGTCGTTATTTTGATGGAGGGCGTACGAGTCTCCAAGGCCAAGTTTCTCTGCACTTTGGGGTAAACTGTTCTTAAAAATGTCCAAGTATCCAAACCTATCCATTATCCCATCGATAAATACCAGCTTTCCGACTCCAGATGCTGCCAAACAACCCCAGACCAGTACACAACCGCCACCTTGCTTGACTGTGCGCATCATATTCCATGGCTCCAGCTCGGAATTTACTTTTGGCCATACTTTTGTGTGTCCATCCGATCCGTAGATATTGAACTAACTCTCAAATGACAATATGACGGTGTTCCAGGATCTTTGCTCCGCTTATTCATACTCCTTGGCAAATAAAAGCCTTTTGGTACGGTTGACGGCATTGTCTGGGGTTGTTTGGCAGCATCTGGAGTCGGAAAGCTGGTATTTATCGATGGGATAATGGATAGGTTTGGATACTTGGACATTTTTAAGAACAGTTTACCCCAAAGTGCAGAGAAACTTGGCCTTGGAGACTCGTACGCCCTCCATCAAAATAACGACCCCAAGCATTCTGGGTGTATTTTAAAGGAGTGGCTTCTTTATAAGGTGAAAAAACAGCTCGAAACACCACCTCAGTCACCTGACTTGGACCCAATCGAGTATATGTGGGATCACCTTGACCGTCTTGTCAGGAAACGAATGATTGGTGATGAGGATGACTTGGGGAGGGCGCTCTTGGAGGAGTGGGAGAATGTACCCCCTATTGTAGCCATGATCCTTGTATGATCAATGGGATCCAGACTCCAAGCAGTTATAGGGCAAAGGGGACACCCCACCAAATATTAGGAACTATAATATTCTTGCTCTGTTGTGAATATACTGTTGTAAAATGGATTAATTTGGTTTTGCATACAAACTTTTTTGATGTATTTTTTAGGGTATTTTTGTTAAAATTCAGATAATTAGTAAAGTTAATGTTTTTTTAAATATTTTATGTGCCTTAAATGAAGTTAATAATTTATATTTTTAATAAATATCTACTTTTTTGTTGTAAATGCATTGCTTTTATGTTTTTTCATTGCCTAAAGTTTGATTTGCCATCTGCATACTTACTTTATTGATTCACTGTATATGCTGCACTGACTTTCAGTCAGAATTTGATCTTCGCTTCATTTACATTCATAAGGCTGTTACCATACAAAAACGGGTTAAAGTCCACCTACGATGCACTTATCTCCACATACCACTCTCCAAGTGGCCCGGGGCAATGCAGTTGTATCGAATCGAATTGAACTGTTCACAAAAGTGAACGAGCGAACTACGTCCCTGATTGTCACTTGTTTAGTTGTTTTGTGCCACCTAAAAATCGAAATTTATTCTTATTTCAAATTAAAATTGTGTAATTAATTATAATCTTATTGCAAAAATTAAACAATTGTTAAAAAATAAATTTATTATTTGAATTAAGCGGCAGGTCCAGTTTTAGATCTGAACGGTCGACAGATTGTGGAGGTCGGGCGATATTTTGGGTTTGTTTTCACGGTTGCCACAATTGGCGTTTTTGCGCCAAAACTGGCTCTTTTTTTTCCTGTTGGCGCAATGGCACTTTATTTTTCGATTTGGCTCTTTTTTTTCATAAGTTCAGAATCAGTTATTTTGTATAGTTTTAGGTTGAAGCACATATTTACTTTTATTTAATAACATAATCACTAAATTAAGATGGAAATGTGAATCAGGTGTGCTACAAAAATCACAAGCAATTCCACTCCGAAAATTTCTCATATTAAATTTTCCAAGGGTTTGTTTAGCAACTTTTTTAAGTTTATCATTGCAGAACAATGGGTTTTAATGTTTGTTTTATTTAATCTATAAAAGGTAATTTGTTTACTTAATCATTGATTTTGTATAGCTACAAAAAATTTAAAAATTATTGGCGCGACAAACAATAAAAGTTACTCGACAGCTCTATATTTTAAAATTCGGACAAAAAATGTGACATTATTCTCATGGCATCGGACGCAAGTGGATTAAGCGATGATTTCGTTTCTCTCAAAATTGTTTAGGTGATTGGACTGTGTCGCGGAGAAATGATATTGACGTGAAATTCAAGCGGAAGAGATTTCTGTGGCATACCTGAATATGTGTTTTTGCTTTAAGTGCTTGTGAACGAAATATTTTTTATTTAATTAAATGCAAAAAAAAGTTTTGGCTCTTTTTTAGTCAGTTTGGCTCATTTTTTCTTTGTTTTTGGCTCAATTAGATTTTTTTAAGTGGCAACCGTGTTTGTTTTGTTTTGAATGCAATTCGCCGCAATATTTTCGCTCTGGTTAGCAAAACTAACTTTTTGTGTGAAAATCTCATTTATTTCTCACAAAGAATAGCATTAAGAAACAAATGTCATATTTTTGAATAATCACTACTTTACCCTTTTTTTTGTGCAGACATAATGGATTTAATAAGACCCGTTCGCTTTATGGTCGGATCGATTGGCACCAATACAAACCTCAGCCCAAAACGGAGAGAAGAAACTTCAAACGAATGGGCTAAAACGAAACCGAAAATTGTTAAATTTTCCTATACTTGGAATATAGAGAATTTCAGTGTACTCTGGGAGTTTAATGACACCCTAAAATCACCAAACTTTCCTGCGGATGCTGAGCATGAAGTGAAATGGTTTTTAAAGCTGACTAAAAAGAATAGCGACATTTCCGGAAACGAATATTTGGCACTTTGCTTACAGTTGGCCAAGTGGGATGGCACAACAGACCCAGCTAAAGTCAGATGTGCCATATTGAATCATGAGGAAACTTTACAGAAGACGCGTTTCACGATGTCCAATAACGCAAATATCATATTCGAACCATTTATGCACAATGGAGCGTTGTTTGATCAGTCGAAGAATTTGTTGCCCAACGATGTTCTGACCATATTCTGTGAGATTTTCCTTTTGACGGATACAGTCTGCACTTGCGGTAACACAAAACCAATCAAAGTGTCGGAATCCAAAATATCTGATGATTTAGCCAAACTCTTTGAAAGTAAGAAATTCAGTGATGTAACAATCGTTACGGTCGGCGGACAAGAAATTCAAGCTCATCGGAATATACTTTCAGGTAAAATGTCTAAACTAAAATAAAAAAGTAAATGTTTCTTAAAATTAATTTGATGTTCACAGCTCGTTGCGAAGTTTTTGAGGCCATGTTTAACAATGAAATGGAAGAGCAACTACAGCGTCGAGTGACCATTAACGATATGGATCCTGAGGTCCTTACTGAAATGCTGCGATTCATTTACACAGATAAAGCGCCTAAATTGGACACAATATGTCAAGATCTTTTGGCAGCAGCTAATAAATATTTACTCGAACGACTGAAGAACATGTGCGAGAGTTTCTTGCTCGCCAGACTCACAATTGATAATGCCGCCGAGACCTTAATTCTGGCTAGTACCCATAATGCGTGTCAACTTCAAGCGCATACAATCGACTTTATAAATGATAAAAAAGAAGATGTTAAGCAGACAACAGGCTGGAAACAAATGGCATTAAATCATCCGAGCCTAGTAATAGAATATTTTCTGCCAAGCTCAAATACTTTAAACCCTTTGTTTCCTCCCAGATCCGAAAACAAATCAAATTATCGTATATTTTCATGTGAAAAATGTAGTTGATAAATTAAAAAATTCGTTAACATTTTTCCAATCTATGCATATTATAAATATTTTAATATTATTTATTATATTTATTATTATTATGAATATTATGTTATATTTTGACATATTAAAATCAAAACTGTTTGCAGTGGACTTTATTAAATGTTAATAAAAATACAGAAAACTTCTCGATTTTGTATGTTGCCTTAAATTTTTGCTATGTTGCTTAAAATAATGTAAAAAATAAATAAAATAAGTAGAATATTAGATTAAAATATTTTTCGCAATATACATAAATATACAAAATAATTAAATTTGTTTTTTTTTTTGTAAAATTATTACTTAGCTGAATATTACACAAATAATTAAAATAACATTAGGCAAATGTTGCTCATCAATTATGGGAAAAACCAAATTTAGATGGTTCGAAAAATCAATTTTTTTGTATTGCATAAATTTATAGTACAACTATTCAAGATTATGGCCCGAAAAAATGGTAACTAATTTTCATAATCTATGCTCAATTCTAAGATGTTTTCACCAAGAAACCATAGTTCTTAACTGAATTCCCGGTCCTCTTTCGAGCTGAAAAATTCATTTTTTCGAACATTTATATCTTTGGTGTTTATGGACCGATCCTTACAAACTTGGTGTCAAGACTCTTGTTAGGACCACAACTTTTATAATTCCACAAAACCAAAGGCCGAAATGTCCTTTAAACATAATTTTCATCCTTGGATCGACATTTTCGCGATTCGTCCCTATCCTAAAAAATTAGTCAGAATTAAAGCTATTTTTGGGCCGAACAAATTTTTTTTTTCCATGAGCCTGTATTATTTATTTGCAGAAAATGTGAAACATATTTAAATTCCATTTTAATAAAATATACAGGTTCAGGAAAAAAAAAATTTCTTTGGCCAAAAAATTGCTTTAATTCTGACTCATTTCTTTGGATAGAGAAGAACCGCAAAATCGTCCTACCAAGGAAGAAAATTATGTTAAAAGGACACTCCTTTGGTTCTGTTGAATTTTAAAAGTCCTGGTCCTAACAAGAGTATTGACACCAACTCAAAAGGCGCTGACCAGGAATTCATTTTAGAGCTACAGTGTGCCACTAATGTCTTCATACAGCATAAGTTTGCGTATAATACAGATGTTTTGATGCGGCTTTCTTATATTAATCTTTTATTCACGTAAATTCTGTTCTTAAGCCGGGTATCCACCACCGCGGAAAATAAAAATTTCTGCCAAACTTCATATAAAAAAAACTGAGGCAGAAACTTTTCGTTTTCGATTTCGTTGCTTGAGTATCCAGCAACTTGAACGAAATCCACAAATAAATATCGATTAATGGCCTATCGACAGCGTTTGTGGAACGAGAGAACAGCTGATGCACAGCTCAGGAATATATTGTCGACAATTATTTCGCGAGTGTCGATTGAAAAAATGGAAGAAAGAACTATGCGCAAAACCAAAAAGAGAGATGAAACTGTTTTTGCAACAATACATGCCGCCACCAACACAATCACTTCATTGTCAGGGTTCATTTTATTAATTTTTTTTAAATTAGTTGAACTTTCAAAATTGGCGCTGTTACAAAACACAGCTGATTCGACAGAGTGACCATGCACGTTTTAGGTACATCGTCACACGTTTTACGTATTTGGGCACACTGTTTTGTTTATGTTCCACGCACACGAAATAAATAGCAAATTCCTAACATAAAAATTTCGCAGTGCTGGAGACAGGCCTTTATGATAAAAAATTTCTTTAAAAAAATGTATGCAAAAAAATGCTTTAAACAATTCTAAAAGTGACAGCAGAAAAAAATTTCAAAAATCTTTATGCTAGTATTTGTTATAATTTTTTGAAAATTCTAAAAATTACTATTTTTACCCCTTTTTCCTCGTTTTCATACAAAACGTTTCTTTTTAGCAATTTTCATAAAATCATAAAAAAATACTAGCAAAAAGGTTTAAAGAAAATTTTTTTTTGCAGTCTCTCTTAAAATTGTTTAAGGAATTTTTATGCATCAAAATTTTTTTTAAAAAATCGATGGAAAAAGTTGAAAAATAGACTTTTATTGAAATTAAAAATTTTCGATGAGTACTTAATGGGTTAAAGACATTTTTGTATCATAAGAACGAAATTAAAGTGAATAAAAGATTAATATAAGAAATCCGCATCAAAACTTCTTTATTATACGCAAATTTGACAAATTTATGCTGTATGAAGACATTAGTGGCCCACTGTATGGTTTCTTCGGGAAAACATCTTAGAATTGACCATATATTACGAAAACGGGTTACCATTTTTTGTGAAAAAAATCGATGCACTCTAATGTACATACATAGCCCTAGTTTTAACACGAAATTTCAATTAGTTCCAAAGATAGTTATAAGCACTAACGTCAACACCGGTCGGTTCAGTGCACAAGCGCTCGGTTTTGCTAAAACGCATTTTTCACGAAACGATTCTTTCCAATTTGCAGGAATCCTAGCTCAAAAAATTATTGACGAATCGATCTGAAAATTTCTATGAATATTCTTCATTCAAGTACCAAGTACCAATATGACCCGAAAGCAGTCAATCTTGATTTCGATCTTCAATGGACATCAGCTTCTGACTTCGGCGAAAATGGATTCGAAAAAAGTTTAATGTGTCGTTCAAAACGAATTCTAACTATTCTTTCTCAGTTAAAAAGAAAACACAAAAAAAAACTTGAATTTCGGCCTCCTGATCGAGTTCCCCCCCTTAAATGAATAAGAGTATATGTAAAGATACATACATGTGCACTATAAAAGATACAAACTGCACGTTTAGAGTTTGTACGAGTATTCTGAAATTTGAAGACAAAAACTTCGGGATCTGGTTAAGGAAAGGACTTAAAGGAGGAAATAAGATAAAGTGCTGTAGGAATAAATGCCGGATGATGAATGCAGCTTCTTCATGTACAAGTTCCATATATGGAGCAGATGTATTGACTTGCGAGTCAATTATCGTTTTTATTGCCACCTATTCTTCTTTGTTATTGTTTTTTGTTATTGTTGCTGTTGTTGTTATTTGTGCTTTGTGAGTCAGTCAGTGTGTGGCAGCATCTTTGTTTTAAACTGCGCTTTACTCTTTGCTTTTGTTAAACCGCAAAAGGTAAATCGACTCTGGTTGGGGGAACAAAGCCGAGATTGAACTTTCCCGTCTCTTTCTCTTTCTCTGCTCTCCCTCATTCTCTTACATGCTCTTGTTCGCGCCTCTGGCTGCGATATTAATAAAAAAAAAACGCAAATTCAAATCGAACGCATGTTTTATTTTATGACGGCCAGGTGAAAATGAAAATTGTCGCGCAATTTGTTAGGCGCCCCACAGATAACTAAGTGTCTACGCACCTAAACTTGTTTTTATTATTTTTGTACAGACTTTTTGCCCCCTCCCCCTTCACCATTAGCCACAGTGCGTATGTAATTTCTTGGACAAGTTTTACAGCAATTTTGATTAAATTTCACTTTTTTAAGATGTACTCTGGCCACAGATCTCAATTCGATTTGCCACAGATACATTTATGGTTGTCTGTCATTTAAACTGTGATAACCCCTCCGCCTAATAATATTAATGAAAAGAAAGGTAAAATAATTGTGCGCTCCCAGTGTAGGTGGAAAATTTCGCTGCTACTTTGCTGGAGTGTTTTTAGTTTAATTATTATTTTTGTTAAACTTTAACGTGGGTCTCAGCTTATTAAATCGGAGTACATCAAAGTTCAATGCACTTGACAGAAAGTAGATTTTTTACATATCTATACCTCATAGTACTTGTTATCGTCACCTAACTGCACGCACTTGGCTATTCTTGATTTATGGTGTGCTTTCACTGATAAGACAAGAACTGTCAGTCGAGCCTCTATATAAATTTCATACTCTCTGAAATACGTAAATTGCTGACTCAAATATATAGTATATTAATTTGTACCTTTTAAGTTCTCCGCTCAATTTCGTAATAAATCCAAGCGATGATTTCATAACAATAACAATAGCAACAAAATAAACAAACAAATGCCCCAATTGCCTGACGTGCCAAAATTTATTTTGATCTCTTTTATTTGGTCAACCGGTTTGACAAACGGCCGTTTCAATTTGAAATTGTCATTTGAATTTTAACCGTTTGAGCCGCACACCACTTGTCATCTCACTCGCTCTCGTGCAAAATAAATGCAATTCGCCCGAAGCAGCTTCCCTTAGGAAAAACAACAACTTGCAAAGCACAGCTGTCTGCGTTGCACCGTGGGCAAAACGATATTTTTATAGGTGATCGTTTTAATATACAAATGCTCATAAAGGTAGGTGTATATTTTATTGTTAGTTCGTGTTGAAAGTCATATGCTAGCGTTGGAATATTTGCCACTTACTTTAATCATATGTAAGCGATCGACAAATTACTTTTTCCAAATACTTTTGTAGTCCTCACCACTGTGCCACTTCTCCTGCGATCGACTACAAAGCAGCTTCAACGGCAACTCAGTCGCTCAGTCGTTTAATTTGCACCGACACGATCGCAACGCGCGCGGATTAGAGAACTTCAATATAAAAAAACAAACGTTTAACAATTTCTGCATCTGTGGATATTTAATTTGGTAAGTTTAGCAAAAAGTGCTTACAAACATAAAAACATACATATTGTACTATTTATGTACAAGTGTATGTATGTAAGTGATGAAAGATGAAAAGTGTACTTTCCGGTTTGCTGCAAAGTCATTGCTTCTGCGCAAATGCAATAACAACAGCAACAACAACGTCTGCAAAACAACCAAAACGCCGACGCCAATAACTTTGCCGTTTTTTTTTGTATTTTGTTCTTTTTGTCGCTGTTGCCCCTGGCACCAGTCGTCGCTTTTCCTTTTCCTTTGCCCACGCTTTGTTGCTTCCAATTTCCAGTGCGCAGACATTTGCTATTGCTGTTCTTGTTATTATTGTTCTTGCTCTTCTTATTTTTTGCAGCAATGAGCGACTGCTTGTTATAGTTGTTCCTCCTGCTGACGCTGTTGTTGCTTTTGTTGTTCTTGTTTCGGCCTGTCACTCTTCTTATTGGCATTGCTCTTTGTTTGCCGATGCTTGCCTTTTTTGCGCTCTTCTGCAAGGGCGCCTTTCTTGAGTGTTTTATGCATTTCCCCTGAGGCTGTGGGCAGCGTGTAACGGACTACGAAATTTTGGGCTCATAAACAAAAAAAACATATAGAGCTAGCGAGGGCTGTTTTTAATAAATCTGTAACTAGTCAATTATTTTTTCTTTATATTAATAATTTTATGTTTACAAACTTAAATATTGTTTTTTTCAAAATATGTAGGATAATTTTTAAATTGATAACAATTTTTAGTAATAAATTTAATTTAATAATACATAAACATTTATTTTATTACTTTTAATATGAGCGTGTCTAGGGTACCTTCAAGTCGAACATAATTAATTACATTTCTATATTTACATACAGTCCCCGGCATAAGTATTTTGGCACCATTTAAAGTTAATTCTACTCAAAGTTTGAACTTCATTTATGCAAAGTTTGGCATCAATGGAAAGGTCATTCGAATACCTTTTGAATGACATACAATTTTTCTTAACCCATTATGTACCCATTGATATTTTCAAATTTTTGTAAACGTCTAATTTTTCAGCTTGTTTCCTCGATTTTTTAAAAACAAGGTTTTGATGCAGAAAGTTTCTCTAAACAATTTAAAAAGTGACTGCAAAAAAATTTTTTCAAATGACTCTTCGCTAGTATTTTTAATAATTTTTTGAAATTGGCGAAAAAGGCCCTTTTTGTGTGAAAATGAGGAAAAAGCGCCTTTTTTTGCCATTTTCAAAAAATTATTAAAAATACTAGCGAAGAGATATTTAAAAATTTTTTTTTGCAGTCACTTTTTAAATTGTTTAGAGAAACTTTCTGCATCAAAACATTGTTTTTAAAAAATCGAGGAAAAAAGCTGAAAAATTAGACGTTTACAAAAATTTGAAAATATCAATGGGTACATAATGGGTTAAGAAAAATTTTATGTCATTCGAACGGTATTCGAATGACCTTCCCATTGATGCTAAACTTTGCATAAATGAAGTTCAAACTTTGAGTAGAATTAACTTTAAATGGTGCCAAAATACTTATGCCGGGGACTGTATGTACATATCAACATACATACATATGTACATATGTAAGTGATTGAATCGAAATGATCTTTTGACCTGACGCTATTTGATTATTTCTTAAATTATTTTTAATTACATACATTTTTGTGAAAAATCCTTTGGGCCTTTTGTTACTTATTGCAAATTCATAAACGTATTTCTTGTTTATGTGTTATAATTTAATTTTAAGTATTCTTTTTATTCATTTTTTCAGTAAAAAGCTAAAATGGTGAACAATACTGTTGATGCCGAAGGTAAGTTATTTTTCTTTGTGTTCAGTTCTTTTTTAATTCCATATAAAAGAATAATATATTTGTTTTGTTTAGTTGTTGTTGTTGCTGCTGCGTTTCTTACTGTTAGATGAAAAACAATTGTGAGTGTCTTTTATGGGCAAATCACGCCCCAAGTTAACTTCGTTTTTGCGTATTTCGCATATTGTTTTTGCTTTTCGCTTTTGCGATGCTCTTTTATGTTGCGGGCGTTCGCAAAACGCCCACCAAACAAAAGGTGCCACGCCTCGTTGCGTTGCAGATTGGAGTTGTTGTTTTAGTTTTAGTTTGCGAGCTGTGAATTTGCATAGCAATCATAAAAATGCAATGCAAAAATAAAATGAACTGAAATGAAATGATATTCATGCGCTGTGCACTTTTGGCGCTAAGCTGCATTGTGTTGTGTTGTGCGTCCCGTAAAAGTATCTGCTGGATGCTTGGATACCAATGCAATGCAAAACGATGCTGCAAGTCGAGTGGCATAGATTACGCGCTATTGTAGCCTAAAGCCGTTCCATGCAAACAACAAAAATAAAGAAAAAAAAATACTAAATACAAAATACAAGTATCTAAAGCGCGAACATGCAACTTTATGGAGCAGCTTTATGCAGCTATCCTACATCTTCAGCTGTCGTGTGACGCTATTGTGACAATGTTATTGGTACTGACGACGTTAAAGTGACTGTCTATCTGCAGCATTAAGATATTGTATAAAAATTGTGAGATTTTTAGTAAATTTGATGCCTCTGGCATTGTGGCTGTAAATAGAGTTTAACATAGAGATAGTTTTCATAGAGGCTTGAATGTTACAGTATCTCAAGTAAAGTCTTCAGAGCTAGTCAAGTAATATAAGTATTTGACAAAATATAAACTTTGCATATTCGTCAGTTTTTGAATTTTTAAAAGTAATCAAATTAAAATATACTAATATTAAATTTTTTATCTTGTTCAAAAAACCATAAGCTACTAAATTTAAATTGCGAGAATATGGATAGAAAAGGCTTTAATTTTTGCAAAATAAAATCTGCGAGCTGTTAATTTTGTCAAAATAACTACTTGACTAACTGTAATCTATTTCATGAACAAAGCGTTTCCATTAAGTTACAGACATATAGTATATGGGCATTTCCAAACTCGCGCACGGGACATTCGTACACATTCAAAGTAAAAAAACGGTAAAAAGGAAACGGTTTTTGTTCTGATGAAGGGCTTAACATATAGCATTTGACTAGCTCTTTCATTGGTGCAAAGATTGATTTTGGGTAATTTTTCATTTTTAAGATAATAGAAAAAATTTAAGTGATTCGCACGGGACACGAAATGGAAGTGACTTGTGAGGTCAACCAATTCAAACGCCAATTTCAGCGAATCCAGAGGCAATATTTTAATGCATTTAATTTTAGACTCTTGTGCATTGATGCCTCTTAAAAATGGTTATGATTTTTTTTAAAGATGACTTGCACTTTTTTTTTAATTCAATTTGACGTAAATTCGCACGGGACATCGCGCACGGAACATTTTTTACCATCACTATTTTTATGTTCTTTTATTTTTAAATTATACATCCAAAACAGCCCGAAAAACTTATTTAAATTAAACTTTCAATATATTTCTTTGAATTAAAATGGTTCATGTTACAATTTTACTGTCCTACTTAGTGTAATCGTTAAATTACAAACGGTCCATTTTGGAAGTAAATTTTTAAGAAAATTGACATAAATATGGATAAAAGTGAATTTATTCCAATGTAGAATCTATATGTTCATCCTATTGAATTTCTTCTAGCGTATATTGCTTAAATAAATAACTTAAATAAATTTCTGGAAGAAAATTTCAAAAGATGTGAATTTTTGATAAATTTTACGTTTTTGGCCGCGGTGGACCTTTCTGTGGAAATGCCCATATACTTGAGTTAGTCGAAAATATAAAAAAAAAAACATTTATCTATCTCCTTAAGCTACAAGTGCAACAGTTTAAAAGTTACTTGAGTTGGCCGAAAATATCTATAAGATATACAATATATACTTACTCCTTAAGCTACAAGTACAACAGGTTACAAAACGTTGCAAGCATTTATTAGACAAATTTTAAAATCAACGCCGCCCTTTGGCCAGCATAATGAATACACTTCCCGCTGCTCCTACTATTTAAAGCATCATCGTGTCTTTATTGCAAGTCAAGACTTGGCAAATTGTTTGGTAGTCATTGTTGCCAACGGTTGTTGCACCCACTACGAGCCAAGTTGGCGCTGTTAATGCACTCAGCTTGCTCGTTAGTTGCTAGTTTGGCTAATGGCATGCAAATCTGGCTGACAGTTCCGCTACCGGGTCAAAATACTTTACCAGATAGGAGTTATATATATATATATATATATATGTACGTACATAACAATCCCAACAATCATTCCCACAACCTTTGTCTGGCAGCCGCATTTAATTAAACTATTTCCATTGATTGTCAAGTTCGGCAAACTAAACTGCCGTAAAAATTGATTGCTTTGGGGAGTAACTTTTGCCAGGTTCAAGTTTCAATTCGAACTAAAATAAATTTGTTTTGGAATTTATTGTCGTGTGTGTGTGATTGTGTTTTTGTGGAGTTGCAAGTTTCTGCAGACATAGAAATAAAGACGCTTAGCTTCATTGAGCAATTGCATCCACTCTCCAGTTTAGTAATGGCATTTTTTGGCCAACAGTCAATTTAGCACAGACTGTGTAACTCTGTTATAGTTTGATTTGAATTGATTCGGAAAATGTTGTTGTGGTCCCAGCTGGATTGCCATCTTAATCTCATCCTGGTACAATCTAATAGGTTAGGAGCTCTCAAAATAGGTCAGTGCACAGCAAAATCATTGCATACTTGAGGGCGTCGCAGGACTAAATTAAGATGACAACGCAGTGATAAGCTTTCTTTTCGTACAAATGATTTGTTAAGAGTTGAACAAAATTTATATTCAAAGAAAACTAAATGTGATAACTAAAAAGTAGTAAATTTAGTTTACACAGCGAATTTCATTGAAGTAGCTATAATTACTAATAATATAAATTAAGAAAATTAAAGTCACTGCTTAAGTCTCAAATAAGATGAAATAAATATTTTAACTTTTTATAAAACATGTAAAAATGTAAATAAAGTTAAAAAAAATCCGTTCAACAAAATGAACACACATAGCTTACTTTTTTAACTAATTTAATAACTTAAGAAAATCACTGTTTAAGATACAGAAAGGCATATAATGTAAATGCTTATATTGAAATGAAGTTCTAAGAAAGTCACTGAATCGTTAACAAGTAACAGTCACAGTTTTTAGTGAACGATGTTCTATTTCTTTGGCTCGCCGTCGCTATTAAAATATTCATGAGCGCTCGTAAATAGGCAACGGTTTTCGCGAGCGGCACGTACGATGCTTGAATTTATTATTATCTACCTTCTATATGAAAATATATTTTTGTGTCTGTGTGTGTTCAGGCGTCTACTGGCAGCTCGGGTGGAATGATGATGCCAGTCACACCTCCTGTGGGATGATCTTGACAAAGTTGTCCCATTTTGGGATACCCGCGATAATCACATGTAAATTACGCAGGAGCTCACGCACACAATCAACAAGTAAAAATGGACACTCGCAACAGATTTTCATCTCAACCACTCTTACAACATTTGATAGACTTTATTTACCTTTTGTGTGTTTGGTTTTTCAATTTTGCCAATTCTCAAATTGGTCGCTTATTAAAAAGTCATCAGAAAGTTGGCGTCAACTTTCTTGCCTTCATAATTTAATGTGCAAATCCTGCCAAATGGGACACGCAGTCATGGTGAGTTTTGTGTCAGTTTTTATTTTTTTTTTATTTTAGAGTCTATTTCATGCTAAAAGCGACGATAGCATGATGTCAAGTATGGTGTTTGCTGTGTGTTTGGTATGGATATGAAGAAAAAATTCATTCTTATTGAGTTCTTTGATTTTATGATTTACCTTTGTAATTGTTTATAATTGAAATTATACAATTTCCATATTAAAATCATAATATTATATATTCTTGAATATATTTCCTTAATGAAATTAATATATCAAAATGAAATATTTTTTAAAAGTAATCTTTTTTATCCATTTAAAGTCCAAAATTCCAGTAGAATTTTAATAAAACTTTGAAATATTCTATGGTTTTATGCATAATTCATATCGAATTTAAAAAAAGGGCATGCATAATAAAATTTTTTAAACTCGTTTAATCAGTTTTAGGAAGATTAGATAAATAAGTTACATTTACAAATTTTTACTGCCTATCTTAAACTAGTTGCGAAATATTGAGAAACTCACAGCCCAAGAAAATTGCTTTTAAAGTTACTTTGCTTTTTGATGTGTTTTGCTATGATTTCTCTTTAACCCATAAAAACTGGCAGTTTATGACATTGGCGTGGTCTACATGCCAAACTAGCGATAGTTATCGTGAAGCTTTGCACCTCATAAAATGTGTACTCCGAGGTTTTTATGTTAAACTATTCGAAATTTTAAAGGGTTAAGATCCGATTCTATCGGATAAAGAAATATATTCGTTGCAAGCCGTTAAAATCCAGTTTAAAGCTGTGAGCCATGCAAATCGCATTAGAGTTGGGCAGATAAAAAGGAGAAGCCCCAAGCTACATCCCATTATCCTGGAGTAGCCAACAACTACTCAGTGTTTTGTTGTACATTGTGTGTGGATGTGTGAGTGTTGTTGAACGTACAACAAAAACATAAATTGAATTACTTTTGGGGTAGCACTTGTAAGAATATTAGTCTTGTTACAAAGAAGGGCGACAATCGCAAAAGTCTGGCAAATGTAACAGTTATTGCCGTTATCAATGACAGAACACTTAATACCCTATTTATTAAAACAGTGTTGCAAGATAAACAATGGATCAACTGATTTGGAGATAATTTATTCAATAGTTAGCAAATATATGGATAGTCACTAAAAATAATCTTTGAATTAGAAAAATTTTAGTAACAGAGAATATACATAATTATACCTGATCGGACAGTCACTAACAAATTTTGCCATATCAAATTTCCTGTGTATATATGCTAGTCGCCTTCGCACCCTTCGTGCTGCTTTCGTCACTAGCGCGGACTGCCGTCCGCAGTGATATTTCTGATCAGTGATTACTGAAAATTGTTTTCAAATTAAATAGATTTATTTCTTTGGTATACAAAAGTGAATCAAAATTATATTTTTTTTGTGATTAATTTATTCATTAAAAAATAAAAATGATTGATTACTATTATTAAATTGAAATGCACCAAAATGAATATTTAATAAATGTTAAGATATTTAATTAAATAAATTCAAGCCTGATTAACGTAAATATGCCTTATTTATAGCTTGCTAGAATACTTTCTGAATTTGATTGTTTAGCAACTGACATATCTCTATGCTCCTGAGTTCCAGGGTATGGCAGGAGCAAGAAGCGTATCACAACTACGCAAAAGATCTAGGCAAGTATATGCTTATATGTAAGTACATGTTCATATACAACTATATACATACGCATGCTTGTGTTGTATAGTTGTATAAATAATTATCTATTCCGGTCATGTCAGGCCGAAGAGCAAAGAAAGAGATAGAGAGAGAAAGAGGAGTCAGTGAAAGAAGGACGCACAAAATGTCAACGTCTCAGTGTCGTCGCAAAACATGTCGCTGCCTTCAAATTGCGAGTGAGAATGAGACAACAAGTGGCTTGAATATTGTTGTGAGAGCTAGGCAGCAGCTTAATGCGGCTGCGATGCGAAGGATGCAAGGAATAACTCATTTGCAATGCCTAACGCATCGCAAAAGTCCGTATGTCTGGAATGAGGATTAAGAACAGAGAGTGTTAAAAGAGAGAGAGACCGGGAGAACTGAGGCAGAACACGACTGCAGCGAGTCAAGAAAGTTTTGTTTTGCACTTTTGCAATTTCTAATTATGTCTTCTCTATGTTGCAAGTGACTTTTTGAGGTTAGGTCTCGTCAGACTCAGTTTTAGCCTCACACACACACACACATAAACAAGTATATATTTCAGCTTCATTTGTTGTTTTTAAAGTCCTTAAGGAATGAGAGCGCATAGCTTCTTTTTTTTTTGAAAAGTTTTTTGCCCCAACTCTTGCTCTCTCTCTCTCTTTCTCTCTATCTCCGGGGCAGCAACTGGTTGCTGTCACTTTGATTCTAACCCGGACAAACTTTGATTACAATCCCCAGACCCCAGACACACACATATGTACACACATACATAAGTCTACAATCAACTGATTTCTTGCTTATTATGCGCTTCTTGAACAGATATGTACCTCAGCCTGCCCTTCCTTTCTCTGTTCCTCCATCAGCCTCTACATTTTACCATACATACATATGTGTGGGTACAAAGTTCCATTAAAGCCAACTCCCAAGTGTTTTATCCAAGTATAAGTAGATGTATATGCGTATTTCTTCTCGGTGTGTTTTTATTTATTTGATATCTTTCAACACCCACAGCTTACGGTGACTTTTCTTTGTTGTTGTCGCATTATGTGCGAAATTATAATGATGTTCATTATTAATAGAAGATAAACGCTACGTGCAGAGATTCGCCAAAACCGATTTCTACAGTGACTTTTCCATTGGGGAAATTCGTCCTGTTTTATTTGGGTCACACTTTGGAAAATGCTGTGGCTTTTTTTTTTTGTCTCCCCAAGACAACTGATAATGACAACTAGATTAGAAGGATTTAAGTTGGACTTTTGTTAAAGTTCTTTAACCTTGACACACTCGCCCCCGCGTATTTTCTGCAAACCCCTCGCCCAATGACTTATTAATGACATTCAAAAGCTACGGGTATAAAAAAACCTCTACTTAAATGTTCAAGCCATAAAAACGAGCAGTCGCAGTTACAAAGTGGTAACAGGCCTGGCTTGGTCAACAGCAATCAAACGGTCATAAATTGTTGGCAAATGTCGTAATGCCCCTCTGGTTCGACCTTTTATGCCTTGTCCCCCAAAAATATTGCTACAGGTAATTACAAAACCATAACGCGCAAATGTCACCGCAAAATGTGCGGTGAATGTTTCTGGCCCACCAATCATCATCATCATCATTATCATCATCATTCCCAGTCTCATTCTCTTGGGGCAAATGGCGCGTCAAGCATTGAGCAAATCGTTTGTCGTCCGCATTTTGTGTTGCATAATTTTTGGCGCAGTGCGTGTCAGGTCAAATTGTGCGAACTGCTTTGTTTTTCCCGGTTTTATTTTCCAAATATTTTTGTTTCGTTTTTGTCCCATACAACAATCACGTTCAACACTCAGGTAACATTTCCCAAATCTCGGTCGCTACAAATTTGCAACAAATGAGGCGAATGCGATTTGTACACTGAAGGAAATTGCTAGACCTTTGACTTATATCAAGAGTGTTAATATTGAATTAACAATGTTCAAGTCCTTAGAATTCTTCTTTGCTTGCTCGGATAGAAGATAGCAAAATGTTAAAATTTCAACACTAGGGTTCTCTGATTGCTATGCGTTGTTATCGATAAACAAATTGTAAGAAGAAAATAAATAAGAAACACACTATAATCTTACTAATTTGGTTTGCACCAGGGATCGTAAATAACAGTTATGAGAAACTGGAAAAAGTTTTATTTTCAATTTTTATTATAAAAATTTAAAATAAGTTTTAAGTGATGATTTTTAAATTAAAATTTGAAATAAATTTTTTTTTTTTCCACAGCTTCACAGCTGGAAATTCAAATCATTTTGTTCTTCATAACAGAGGATCTTTAAAACCCTTTTGTCCATTTTCAGACTTGTACCATATCTGTTTTTGTAAAATCTTGCCCTGCCACGAAAGTGCTTTAAGTAGCATGCGGCGGGCATAAATAAACTTGTGTATTTATCAAAAAAAAAAAAAAAAAAACATTTTGTCCATTAGGCTACTGCCTTAGTTTCTTCCGACTTTTCTGTCTTTAAATATGCTTTTTGTTTAAGGCAATCGGCCCATTGTGTCAACCAATTATGCGCCCTGGTTGGGGATACAAATAGAGTTTGGGGAGTGCTAAGTAAAATATCATCACACCCAAAGCAAATCTTCTCATACCTAAATCTCTCTCTCTTGTGGCTGAAAACAAATTGCCAGCAATTCAATTTCAACCCTTTCGAGGGACAAGTGCAACAATTGGTTTCCACTGGGCGCGCTATCAATTTATAGAACGACGCACCCTTTTGTATGGACCCAACTCTTGGTTTGGGCAGATCCAACTGCTCCTGCTCCTGCTGCCTGCCACATATTTCTCCTGCTGTCGCTATCTGCCAGCAACTGGCGTTTGTCGTCTGCCCTCTGCCACTCAGGCAAACAGATCGACCCACTCAGAAGCTGTCTCTCTACACCATTCATTGGGTGTCTGGCATACCAACCGTTTTTAATTGACAATCAAATTCAGGCAATGGACAGATGAAGAAGAAGTAGAAGAGAAAGAGGTAAGAGCAAAGAGAAAGAGGTAGGATTATGGTCTTGTTGCTTTGGCACAAAATTTGATTAATTCGCTTGATGGCTGCATTTGCTGTCAGCTTATCCTTTGACAGCCAACCTTGGCCAACCGTGCGAGTGTCCTTCCTTCTGGCTGCCTCTTGATTATCCTTCGACTAACTGGCAGCTTTTATGGCAAAATCATTTAATAAATGAAGTGTCCTGTGGCTTTTAAATGTGCAAACTGTGCACTTTATTTTGTGAATCAACAATTTAGCTAGTTGAGTGATTGCCGTTCAAAGTTTTAAAGCTTTGAACAAAACGTAACTATTTAATTATTCAAGAAATCATGCTCTCTACGATAACAAAGTTTTGTTTTTTTTTTTTTCTTAGCTACATGTTAGTTATTTAACAGTAGATAAGAACAAGAAAGGCCAATATTTATGGTCTATTAAAATGGTTTTCTGGGCTTTACGTTCTATATACTAGTGCATTTTCATCCAGGTAAATTTAAACTTGCCGTTTTTAGTCTATGTAGCATTAGTTGCAGACAAGGAACTTTATTTGTTGAGTCTGGTCAACTCAGTATCCAGCATTTGCTGGACAGGTTAACATGCGTAGTCATTTTAAGTGAATTTTCTTAATTAGTGGAATAGTGCTTGAATATCTATTAAACAAAATTTTGAACAGGTTCTTTAAGTAACAACTTTTCCCTATTAATGTCCTTTGCAAAGCATTTATATTATTGAACAATTTGTAGACAATACCATCTACATATACACTCATGGACAAAATAATAGGTGTGACCACTAGAACTTTTAATTTATCGATATAAAACATGTACACAACGTTTTCTACATAAACAAATTATTTTTTACATATGGTTATATTGTTTTGGTGTGAATTTTGTAAATTCCCCATTTAATTTTGTGGCCAATAACATTTACCAAGTGGGTATTTGCTGAGACACTAAATTTAGCTGGTCAATAAAATAAGTGTGTGTAGAAAAACTTTAAGTTTCAATAAGTTAGTAGAACTTTTTGGTTGCAGAAAGTAAGTTATCAAGAAAATGCAAATAAATATGAGTTTAATTATAAATAAGATTATACTAGATGGGTCGTGGGCGTCACTGCAGTGCGGAGGAGAATAGACTTGTTCAAAGACTAAGAAATGAAGGAAAATCGTACAAATATATTGCCACGATCATGAAACGTTCAGAAAACTTTGTCACAAATGCATTAAAACCTAAAACAAAGGTAGAAACTCGAGGTGCCCCCCGAAAAACCTCATCAGAGACCAACAAATACATCGTCACATTGGTTGAACGCGACCCGTTCCTGCCTTCCAGGAAAATCACCAGTGAAATTGGTAACGTTATATCGTCACGAACCGTCAGGCGACGTTTAGAAAAGGCAAATCTACCAGGTAAAATTGCCCGTAAAGTACCATTGCTTCGATCTGCAAATTTACAGATGAGGAAAAAATTTCCATTGGATCGCAAAACCTGGTGCGGACCGATGGGTGAGAAAAAATGGCGAAATATACTCTGGAGCGATGAAGGTAAATTTGTTTGGAAATGCTGTCAAAAGGAATGTTCGTCGGCCTAAGGGAAAAGAATTCCATTTTAGGTTCACCCAAAACACCGTAAAGGACGGAGGTGGCAGCCTCATTGTATGGGGCTGTTTTTCACGGGAAGGTGTTGGACCGATACATCTTATAATGGTACTATGGACAGATTTGTTTATAAAGATATATTGGAGACGGTAATGCTACCATATGCCGAGGATAGCATGCCACTTTTATGGAAGTTCCAGCAGGATAACGATCAGAAGCACTCATCCCGATTCGTAAAGGATTGGTTCCAAGAGCAAAAGGTGGACGTTCTCGAGTGGCCAAGTCAATTCCAGACCTCAATCCCATTGAGAACCTCTAGGGAGAGCTTAAAAATTAAGTCGGGAAAACTGTTTGCCAAAAATGGAAAAATATCCAAACTGGGAAAATATCCAAAGAGCTTGGTACAGTATTCCAATCGGAACATGTAGGAAGCTAATTTCATCTATGCCTACAAGAATGGCTTAAGTGTTGCAAAATAATGGTGGATACACAGGATATTAGCTGGGATATTAGAGCATTATACCAAACGGGACCAAAACTGGCAAAATTTCGATGTAATTAATAAAATTAAATGATTACACCTATTATTGTGGCCAGCTGAAATTGGAGTTTTTCATGAAATTATTTAATATTTATTTTATTTGAAAGCTTTTAAGGCCAGTGATTTTTTTATTATATTATGATTAGTATAAGTTATGAAATTCTCATTGCGTTTTTTTGTATTGATGGAAAAACATATGCAAAATAAGCAGTTGAACACAAAAAAAAATTCACACCTATTATTTTGTCCATGAGTGTATAATGTTGCACCGTTAAGTAGGCAAAACTTGTGCCGCAATCAACCAGGCAACAACTTTCAGCAAAGCGTTGTTGCAACGCTCGCATTACAAAATCCATTTGAGAGTTATATAAAAGTGCTGCAATTGAAGTTACCACACGACACGAATACGCAGTAAGTGCGCAGTTGCACATGCCATTTTCTACCCCTTCCCCTTGTTTTATCCCTTTTGTCCTTAATCCAAAAGACGTCTAAAACGTTCAACTGCACGGCTCACATACAACCAAACGCTGAAAACCAGTTAATAAACGTTATTTGCGGTTGTAGTTGTTGTTGTGGCTGTTGCTGCTAACTGAACTACACACATAGAACGACTGCAGTGAAGGAAAAATCGTTATCATTATTGTATGTGTAATACACATTGTGTATATAGAAGACATATAGAATTAGAGAGAGAGCGAGCGAGCGACAAAGAGCAAAATTGTTAGTGAATTAAAGAGAGGAGAAATGAACAGCAAAACTATTTGTACGAGAATATTTTTCGCAAAGTTTATTGAACCGGAAGTTGGGCGGCGATTGCGCCTGTGAAATGCGGCAACAATGCGCGAATTGACGGCCTCCATCCGCAGTTGTTATAGCTCCCGCTTCGGATTCCGTCTGCTTGAAGTCTGCTTTAAGCTTCTCTCTCGAAATGCTGCCAATCATATTTTCAGTCTTGTACTTTTTTTTTTTTTTTTTTGTTTATTTCAACACACAAAAATATCCCAAAAAACAGCCTCGAGGCGCATTTTTGATTTTAGCTTCCCCTCAGATGCTGATTCTGATGCAATGGCTTCCTTTGCTTTCTTTCTTTCAAATTGTATTACTTATTCATATGGCCGCGTCTGGAATTGGGATTGGGATGAGTTGGAATATAATGGAATGAGTTGGGATGAGATGACTGTGAGCTCAGTCGGCTGTCACTTTAATGCCTCGTTTATTGTTTCTCTGTGTCTCTTTGGCTTTGTCGCTGTCTGCAGCCCTCAGAATCTCTTGAGGCCATGTAATTGTTGTTTAAGTGATGCAAATGAGCGTTCCTACAACAAATATCCAACAAACTTTCATACTGTGAAGACTTTTCTATACTCTTCCTTTTATATTATTTTTTCATGAGATTAGTAGCCAATTTTCTTGATAAGAATGATAATTTTAGAAGTGTACAATTTGACAAGTATTAGATAGTTTATTCTTTTATGGCACTAAATAAAAACAAAACTTGAGAATGATAATTGTAAAAATATTTAATATTTCCAAAACCGTTTCTAAACTTTTCTTACTTTTCACCTACTTAAAATTTTCAGCTAAAAATAAAGAAAATCGCTCTATACTCTTGGATTATCTGATTCACCTGATTTTAGGGGTTTAAAAAATGTTTTTTTATAGAGAAAAATTTAATTATTAAATATTCTTTGGCACTAAACAGAAAACCAAATTAATACCAATAAAATCGAAAGAAAACATAAGAACTATAATACGTATCTAAATATAATTTAATTTAATTTTGTAATTTAAATACATATATATAATTCCTTAATCTTAATATTATATTTGTAAATTAGTTGTTGTGTCGGCTGCATTCAGCCTGACGATCAATAAATAAACTATGTGATCTGTAAAGCAGGAATCATATCGAAATAATTCTATAAGTTTTATTATAATTAGACTTTAAACATCTGTATGTTTTATAATCTAGGAAAGTCTCTTTTGTAGAGTATAAAAACAGCAGCAGAAAAGAAAAAAAAAGTGCCGCAGGCTCTGCAAATGGCAACTCCACTTGCTCCCACTTTATTTTCCGTTTGAAGTGAGTAAAAATGTGTTTCAAAAAATGTTTGGGCTGCTATTGTCAGTTCTCTTTTAGAGGGGGATTCTCTCTCTTTTTGGGGTTGTGAGGTTTGGTTGATGGGGAACGAAACACCCTTCGCTATGTTATTTTGTGTTTGTCATTGTTAATGGGGTCAAAAATTCTATGTAGGTTCGGTGATTTATGGGAGTTGCACTTCAAAATTGTTTCGATTATAAACTGTCTGGTCGAGTGTATTACATATTTAAAAACCTTTTACTCAAATGCAATTTAGTTGCCATTGTTTATGCAAAATGAAAATTGCATTTCGATTGTTGGCTCAACGACGCTTTTCGGGCAGATAAATAAAATTCATTTGTTCACATGCTGTTTACACTCTGCTGCATAATTGGGCTATGGAAAACTTAAAGGAATTACTGTAGCAGAACTAAAGTTCAAGGAATGTTTGATTCAACGAAAATTATTAAACAAAAGTTTGAAGCTAGAAATAAATGTTCCCAAAAGGTATTAATGCGTAGATCATATATATAGGTTTATATATGATATAGCTTCTTCGGTTCAAAAGATATTTCAATTAAATTTTAATTTTTATTTTTTAAGCGTAGTACGCTCTAGCTGAAAACATTTTGGACGCTCGAAATGTTCGATGTTTTGAGGTCGGGCCTTACAGAATTCAGTGTGACAGCATAATGCCAAAAAATCACTAAAAAGTTGAGAGATTGTTGGTCCTTTGCTGCTGTGGTCACACTGTTACGTCAGCTGTTCACAACAAACAAGTAAATACAATTTCAAATAATCAACATCAATAATGTACTGCAATCAAAGTAATCCATTAAATATTGTCTCATAAACAGTCCAAGAAAACTTACCAGGTTTGTTTGGCGCCTCTGCAATACTCTCCCATGCACTTTTGATAAAAATCGCATCAAAATGCTTTTTATCGGTTAAATCCCATATGATTAGCCTCTCTCTCACCTCTTCAATTAGCCTTATTCGTTCCTCATATTCGAAGACATCAATTCGGCTCTTATTTTGCTGCTTATTTTTTCCCGCCATTGTTGTTCATAGATTTCGACTAGTCAAAACAACGATTCAATCGATGTTTTGAAAGGTCAAAATAAAGCTGCCATCTGTTGACCAAACAGTGTTGTAAAACGCCAGAAAATATTCTGAGCTGCCCATATTTAGGTACAGCGTACATACGTTTAGAAATGGCCTTACAAAATAATTTCGAGCATGTTTGCAACCCTTTTTTTTATATGAAGTTTTGGCCTTGCAAAAATATTTTCGGCTAGAGCGTACTATGCTTTATAATAAAAATGGACAAATAAGAGTTATGTTTCAATTTTTATAATAAAAATTGGAAATAAGTGTTGGGGTTAAATTTTTATATAAAAATTTAAAAATAAAAATTATTTTTGATTTTTATCGTATAAATTAATTTTAATATATTTTTTTTATAAAAATCAGTAAATAACTCTTATATTTTAATTTTTTGAAAAACATATAGGTGTTACGTCCCTTCCAAAAACTATTTAATTTTGTGTTTTTGTGTATATTAAACTTCATCAAAACAATCATCGAGTTCCGCTTAAGTTTAGAAATGTGTGCCAGTTAATATATCGTATCAGGAATTATTTTACTTTTTTTTTATGTAAATTCACAAATGGAGTAGGTCTAAAAACGATTACATTAATTATAATTTTTAAAAGAGTTCAAAAGTCAAACCTACGGGCAGATTTCATTAATTTACTTTTTTCATATAAACCACATTGAATCTTATTGAAAGTGGTTTGCACAGTGTATCCTAAAACTTATTCCCATACACATAACTTTATCAATGTAACTCGACATCCAATCATCGAGTCCCGCTGAAATTTTAAATATGAAGTCATGACAGTGCACTGTGCGCAGTTGTAAATTGCGAACATTTTTGAAATCTGCACAAAAATGAGACTTGAAAACAGGAGCTGCGGTGCGAAATGCGTTGCATTTAACCCTTGGGGGTCAAAGACAGAAACACATGCTCTAGCGATACAAAACCAAGGCCCCGAACACAACAACAACAACAACAACAATTACAATAATAAAAAAAAGGGGTGAAAAAGAGCAAATTTTACGCTGCATTGGCGACAGCAAACATATGTCGAAGTCGCCGTCCATTGGACCCTGCAAAGTTTCATGCCCAGCGGGGTCGTTTGCACGCTACCCGAGTCGCGTCCATGGAGAAGGCAGAGTTTTGAGGCAGTTGCTCCCTCTCCTCCAGCTCCTCCTCTTCCTCCAGCTCCTCCTCCTCCTCCTTATTTTGCTGCTACTCTTTCTACCCCAGTCGTGTGTGAAATATGCGTGTTTGTCAGTCGAGTACATGCAATATTGCATATATCTGTTTAATAGGGAGCACATATACAGTGATGGAACGAATGGGAGATCCAATGATTTTTTTTTAAATATTTCTAAAATTGTTTCGGAAAAAATAATTTTTTTAGTTTCATAATTTTTATTTCATCGATATTTTAAAATTAAACAAAACAACGAAATTCCTTATTTATGTGCAGCTTTTTATCACATTATTAAATACAGTCGAACTTCCCTAACTCGAACTTCCCTAACTCGAAGTCTCTCTAACTCGAACAAAATCGAGTGACAATACTAGGCAAATTTCATACAATTCTACTTCCCTAACTCGAAGTTTCCCTAACTCGAACTTTTTTCGTGGATAATGGTGATTCGAGTTAGGGAAGCTCGACTGTAATTGACTTAAATCGTCAAAATGACCGTCGTTTATATTATTTTATCCATCCCTGTACATATTGATAAATTGTTTACACACCAGATACAGAAAAATTTTCAGATACACACTCAAAAAGCCGCAACAACAACGTCATTAGTGGCTGGGCCATGTAATAAAATCAATTCTTTTAAATTGTCACCCCAATGGGTTGCAGTCTCTGTTCTGTTCTTCCCTTCCACTTTTAACTTTTTGCAAAACATATGGTTGAGTTGCTCGTCGTCGTTGTTGTTGTTAGTACGGTTATTTCCCTAGTCCGGGTCCCTAGGTCCCCGTTGCATGCCCCTGATAATTATGGGTGTCGCTTATGCGGCAACTTCTCTGTTGAACTTCCAGTGAAGTGCAAGTCTTGCCCTGCACTTTGTGAATAATGCCCCGACCCCCATGGGAAATAATTTGTTGTGGCCATTTTAATGCTCCATAAAAGTGTCATTTGTTTTTTGTGTGGACCATTAGTTTTACTATATAACATTTACATGCAGTTTTGTTGCTTGTTTTACATTTTCTCTAAATCACTAAAATAGCTCAAAATATCGACTTGTTATAAACGAAAAAATAACTTTTAACAATCGATGATGAATATACAAGATTTATTCTTATTAATAAATAAATCTTTTTATTTTGCAGATAGAATTAAAATATTTGTATCTTGAGTTGATAAATTGATGTAGTATGGTAAAATTATGATTAAATACATAATCATAAAAATTTAAAAACTAATAAGGTTTTAACCAAATACATTTAAAGTGTGAAGTTAGTGCTTAATATAAGCAGCATATAATAACTGGCAAAATATAACTTGATTAAATTCTCTTTGTACTTTTGACACAAATGCTTGTATTATTCTTCCTGTATCACCTTTAAACCGAAACTTTGTAAACCGAAATAACCTTTTAGTAATCGTTTTATTTACAAGGGTTAATTTCGGTTTTCAATATATGCAAAAAAAAAACAAAACAAATAAAAGCAAGATGCAAAAAAAATCTGCATTTTATGTCTTATGCATGCTCGCACATACAGTGGCTCACAGCTTATTTCAACCAGCAGCTTCAAAAAAGTTTAGGCGTCTATAAAATCTAAACTAAGCGAGATATAAAAAAAAAAATTTAAATGCATGTTGTTAGTCTGGTGTTTCAACTTATTAAATATTATATTATTTATTTTTAAATATTTATTTTTATATTTTATAAAAATTAAAAACTAAAAAATCAATAAAAAAATATAACAGCTTATTTCAACCACTTGATCGAACAAAGAAAATTAGTACTTGGTTTTACTATCCCTTTGGTCAACCACCATTTCTATCCTTTTTGGCACGGATTCGACCAACTTTTGGCCCATTTGTGGCCCAAACTTCAAATCAGTTTTTAGGTCAGATTCATTAGAAATTTTGCGGTTTTGGAAATTTGAATCCACATTTTCAATAACATTCATTTCTGTTGACTGGGCTGGTAGATTCATAAGATGCGGACTGTTCCATATCAGCCAGGTCTTCACAATGGCCACAGTATGTTTTGGGTCATTGTCTTGGTATGATCTGAAGACGTCCCGAATGGCCAGTTTTTTAGCACTTTCAATCAATACTTGGTTTTGTCAACTGTCGTCTCAATAAACTGCAAGTTTCTGACAGCGGGTGCCGACTTACAGGCTTATGATATAACGCCACCACCGCCATGCTAAACTTTTAGCCCATTAATTTTTTGTTTTCAGTTCTGTTTTTGGCTTAAGCCAAACATAAGAGGCTCCATGTGACACAAAATTACTAAATTTGAGCTTATAACAGAATAACATTTATCCTTGTAAAAGTGCTCTTGGACAAACTTTAGGCGATACTTCTAATTTTGGTTGCTTATAAAATTCTTCTTGTGGGGTGCTCTGGCATAACGGAGTTTTGCTGGTTGAAAGGTTGTTTCTGGACCTTTTTTAAAAAAAAACGTATTTGAAAACGGAAATAGTGGGGGTGCCACAGAAATCGTTTTCGATTGAATTTTACTTTAATTTGTATGAAAGTTGTATGAAATTTAAGTGAAATTCAAGCGAAAGCGATTTCTGTGGCACAATTTTTATGCAATTTAAGTGAAATTCAAGTGAAAGCGATTTCCGTGGCACCCCAGAGTTATTAAAAGTCTGTTTTTTTTTATTGTATTAAGAACTTATTGAATTAAATAAAAACATTTTTTTTCCTTTGTACCAGGGCTGTGCAAAAAGTTGTCGGCCTTTAAAGTTGGGCGTCGAAAAAATAGGTTTGTTGCTGGCGGCCCCGATAACTCCACTTCGGATCGTTTGAAATAAAAAAGTAAACGACGTTAGATTCAGTACAGATGTAATTCGGGCCCCTACCTCAACCATAATTTAACAATTTTTCGATTTTGGGTAATTATTTTTGTAGTTTAGTGTAAAAAAATAATCAGGCCTGTTCCGGTTTTCACTTGTTTTTTGCGAATTTCAATCCGCAAGATTTGACCGAATTTCCCTTAAAATTCCTTTACATTTCCTACGAATTACCCTCCGAATTTCCCTTCCACATTGTGTTGAGTAATTTTTTGCAGAACAGTGCTGGAAAATGTTCTAAGCGAATCAGACATTTGCGTCAAAAGAATTTTCGCCTGTTAAAATAATTACTAATTATGTAATTTATTCATCAAATATTTATTTAATCATAAGTGGAAACATTTTTCAAAGGAAAAACCTACTTTTGTTATAACTTTTGTATTTTTGAAAGCGCGGGTTGATTTCAGTGCTGGAAATGTCTTTTTGCAGAGTTGTCAATTGTTGCACAGTGTTTGTTTACATAAATAAGCAGTTCTTTTTTGCATTAAATTACGAACAGTTTTGTCCAAACTTGCATTTAAAAAACAAGAAATTTAATTCTTTATTTTACGCAATACATAAAAACACTTATATTGTGGTTTAAAATATGTACCAAAGTATTTACTACTTTCTTCATATACAAGGGCAGCCCTAATAAAGTTGCCATTCATTTTCACAAATATTTGCGGAAACCAGAACAGGTCGAGCAAATCCGACAAAAATGTTAGGTTAGAGTCTTATCGATTTTGAGGTATGATGAAATAAAAATGATTTAAAAATCAAATAAAATATTTTTTTTTTATCTGATAATGTAGTAATATTCCCAAAACATTGAAGTATTTTATTAATATTTTATTTTCACTTTAATTTTATGCTAAGCATGCCTAAATCATCGATTTAACCCTTCCGAATTCAAACTCACTTGCTCAATGTCACGTGAATTCAATTCGCAAAATCTTGCCGAAAGTGAAAACCGGAACAAGTGAGGGAAATCACTTTCGCAGAATCTTGCCGAAAGTGAAAACCGGAACAGGCCTGAATAACAAATTTTTTGAAATTATGATTGAGGTAGGGGCCAAAATGGTGACAATTCTGCGTCGATTCCACTTTGTTTTATCAATTATCAGATTTTTAGCCAGAGAAGACAAAGCAGAAAGCAGAAAAGACGAAAGCACAACAATGTCTAATTAGCACATTTTAAACTTAAACTTTTCCTTTCCAACTTGGTCGATTCAAATTGTTTCTTTTGCTGTTTAAAATGTTATTTTTTTATTGCTGTGAGGGCAACAACAGGCCCCATGCCAAAGTCGGATTCTTTCATGTCCTGTGTCCGTCGTGTTTAATGCAGCCATAAAAATGCGTATAAAATCAAACTGCCGGCATAGACTAAAGATGGGCATTGGATGCCCGGGCCGAAGCACCTTTATAGTATATACATTTTTATTACCAGGACGCAGACAACGTCTAGACGCGTGGAGCTAGAAGGATGCTGTGGCCAAAAGCTAACGATTTTGTCAAGAAACTGAAATGTGACTTGCTGTAATCTCATGCGCATGTTACGAAGCTGCTCCAATGACATTTTACGAGTGTTTTCGTAAACCCTTTATGTAAATTAAAACAAATGCGCATTCAATTTGTATACTAGCAAACTACAAGGGAAAACTTGATCCCCAAGCATTATGTGTCATCTCTAAGCTTGGACTTCATTAAGGGGGGATACAAAAGGCGGAAAAAAGAGATAGGAAAACATGAAAACAAATAAATAAAATTAAAGAAAGTAGTAAGTAGTAAGCAGCCCCAAAAGGGCATCCCAAAATCGTGCCATCAAAGTTGTGTTTCTTATGGCCGGCTCTCCGACAGGATTACCTACTTCAAGTTCAAGAGTTCAAAAGGCCAAGCTACAAGTGGCAAAGGGGAATACATAGGTAGTTTGCCAGCTCGCAACTCCTTTTCTCACTCCCCCCCCTTTATCGCCTTGGGGTTGAATTTGGAGCTACACCCCCTAAGGTTACGTGTGCAAATGCATTAATAATGATGTGTGTGCACAACGCACGATACACGACGCATTGCACGTAATGCGTCACGTGTCCTGCCAGGACAGGACTAAGGTCTAAGGGGCCTCTGACTCCTCTACCCACATCATGTAAAAGCTGCACTCATAAATAAATTATGAAATTTTTCGCATTACGGGGCGGATTTTTATGGTCAACCATAGAAGAACCAGGTAGGAAAACAGGTTAAAGGCCAGCATGAATAATCTTGAAGTTAACTTTTACTTTAATCTGGCAAAATTTTCAGTTTCTCTTCGTCTAGAGTCTAGACACACAGTCCCGACTACAGAAAAAGTTTAGCTGTGCTCACCTGTGTCCCCCGCATAGTTTTTCCAGTTTTCCCTTCCCGGTTTTCCGGCACTGCTTATTGGGCTTCCGTGGCTGTTTACACAGTTTTCCCCAAACTTCCATAAACGCACCAAAATACGTAATAAATTCAATTAATTTTCAAAAGCTTCTTATTTTAGCAAATTTGTTACGTTTCTTGGGGTAGTTTCTTCTCCCCTTCAGGATTCACAGGGTTCGATAGTCAGACAGTCATTCAGTCAGTCAGTCAGTCAGTCAGTGAATGGCATTTTATGTGGAATCAAATAACAGCTCAGGTGTTTGTGGCTGCCTATTTGTAGCTTTGTTTTTACGTGTACATTTTATATTTGAGGATGCTATACACAAAATAATTCGTTCAAAGCCTGCAGCAAATGGCATTTCAAGTATTTAGATAATAAGATTATAAGGGCACTAAGAAAGCTAATACTTAGGATGTTAGTCCGATAAAACGCATTTTGTTGTCTCAGTTTGAGAATTATTATTATAAAGAGGGCACTCAGGATGCTTGTCAGGTAAAAGGTATCCTGTTCTCATTTTTTTGAGATATATTAATTTTTTTTATATTTGTATATTTAATAATAGACTAACAAATAATAATTTAAAATTATATTTTATTTTGACCTTTGAGATTTATTTTATTTTATATCTTCAGAAAAATATAGCATGTAAATCTTGGTTATATTTTAAGGCAAATATTATTATATTATATATATCTTTTGAAATTAGTTTCTTATTTTAAATCTAAAAATTGTATTTAATAATAAAACTTTCAATCACTTCCAATAAATATTGTGAATATAATATTTAAAAATCGAACTTAAAACTTTGAAAAGATTCGAATTAATTTAAGCTTATGATATACAGTCGAACTTCCCTTACTCGAATCACCATTATCCACGAAAAAAGTTCGAGTTAGGGAGACTTCGAGTTAGGGAAGTAGAATTGTATGAAATTTGCCTAGTATTGCCACTCGATTTTGTTCGAGTTAGAGAGACTTCGAGTTAGGGAAGTTCGAGTTAGGGAAGTTCGACTGTATGTATGTAGCTCTACAGTTTTCTCAGTTTGTACTAAAAGTTTTGTTATTCTTGAACTTGTAACTTAGTAGTTTGATAAATATTTAAATTAATGATATAGCTATATGGATATATATCCTACAATCTCAACTATGATGCGTGCACTACTTTTGAATACAAAACTTTTGCTGCTGAAACTTTTTATTCACCCATTTTGCCACATTTTCTAGGTTGCAGCTCTGAGCTGCTGACGTTGATGGGTAGCACGTAAATTTCCCCAGTGACATGAACGGACATTTTGCCAACAGCAGCCATAACACTCACACACACACACTAACACATAACCAAGTGTTGTGCGCGTTAAAATATATTTCTTTTTACTTTTTTTTTTTATTTTGTTCTACCTTTTACACATGCGAATGACTTTAAACAATTTCCCCAACAATTTTACTTTCCTTTTTTTGCTGTACGCTTTTACGGTCTCTACGGGAAATAGGCACTAAAAATCTAAGGGAAATGGCGTCAACAAAATGCAACGCCGAACGGCATAAAAATGTTTGACGCAGTGCCTGCAAATTGATTTAGGGAATGTGGAAAGCTTCCGTTGCGCCTTAAAGTTGGCAACAATATTGTACTTGTATTTTCAGTGCAAAATTTAAAGTGAATCGATGGAATTTGAGCATTGTCTTCTGTTTGCGCTCTGACCTCTGACCCTTTTTTTTTGCATACTCCCTTTATGCGCATTAAAAGAAAAGATAAAGAAATGTATAAGCTGAGAAACGTTTGAATTTCAAGTTCTGCGTGTCTTTGGCAGTCATAAAACGTTTTTAGGATATTAAAAAAGGAAACATGTGGAAAATCCTTCTCTCCCCTCCCAAGGGTTTCAAGCGCAACTGACTGAAGGGCAAAATTTGATGAATTGACGCAATTTGAACCACAATAAGTCAACGTAACAATCAAATTGTGTTCCAGGAACTGCTTACTTTCCAATTTCGCCAATGAAAGTTGTTATCAAGAATACCTATATATAAAGTTGGAAATTCTAATACATTTTATTTTAACTCCCAACTAAAAAATAATTAATTTATATTTACTGATGTTTTTCCATAAAAAAATAATTATAATATATGATAAGGTTACTCAAGAATTTCAGTAAACACTAGATTAGTTTGAATTCGTTTTGAAATCAGTTGTGAATTTAGGTGACTTTTTCCATTTGAGTTTAGAAATGCTCGAAAAAGCAAGATATCAGTAAATTGTTGCTGCTACTACTGTATAGTAGTGAACTAGTAGCATAAAATAATAATGAACATCTTGATGATTCAATTAAAATAATTATATCAAAGCTTAATTTTAATCAGTATTCACAGCTCTAATTATATTGAACTAGGTGTCAAGATAATAAGTGCGTTCCGAGAGCGGTTTTTTTGCGATTTCGCTAGCCTACTGATATTAATATATACTAAAAAGCATTTTTAATACCTATACATACAGGGATGCCACATAAATCGTTTTCGCTCGAATTTCACCTCAATTTCATTTCGCTGTTCCACAGGTCAATTCGCAGAATAATTTTACGCGAAAAAAATTAGCGCTTAATCCGCTGGCGTCCGATGCTGCCACCTAGTTCGATTTAGATTTTCGAAGTCAGGGGCAGCGATGCCACATTTCTTAGTCATAATTCGAAGTAAGGTATTTAAAATATATATGTATATGGAACCACTTCTGTTTTCTTTAAATTAATCAAAATAGCTCTTTTTAGGTAAATAAAGTTTTACCGAAAAAAACCTTCAACTTATTGTGCAATTTGTAAAACCATTGTCACGAAGAGTTGCCAGACTAATGGCAGACAATCGCTAGAGTTGTCGAGTAATTTTTATTTTGTGGCGCCTATTACTTTTAAATTTTTTTTAGCGCTAGATTATTTTGCGTAAAATTATTCTGCAAATTGACCTGGGGAACATCGAAATGAGATGAGGTGAAATTCGAGCGAAAGCGATCCCTGTGGCATCCCTGAATATCCTTATTTTGCACACATTCTTCAAGTTATATTTTGCCCTTTTTGAGATTTTTTCCTCAAACTACTCATTAAATAAATACTTTAAAATAACTTTTTTGTTAATGTTGGCGAAACTACAGAAATATCTATTTTGAGAACAACAATAATAACCAATCGTTTGCCCTTTTCGCCTTGAGAATGAAAATCATTTTTTTGCAAAAATAAATCGTTCTGTGTGCGCTTTCCCCCGTTCAAGTTATGTTAAGAAGAAACTCGCAAAATCACAACTGGAAATTTTATTTTCAGCCACAAATGTGGGTGTGGCTGCATTTGGAATTGTCATTGTCTAAATCAGCGGAGGGCAGCATGGGCTCTGGGAGCTATGCGGCTTCTCCCAACTTTATTCGGCGCCGTGTAGTCGCACACAAGCAGCCCGTCATAAAAGCAATTATGCACGGTTAACTCGCGAGCTAGCTAGCAACAACAACGCACAAGCAGCTCGAGTCGATCGAGGCATTTTATGACCGTAGCAACAACAATGCAGGCACAGCTCGCGAGCCTCGCAGCTCGAGTCGAGGCATTTTTGACACTTAAAATTTATGACCGTCAATAAAACAACAACAACATTGTAAAGGCGCAGTGTGTGCGCGCTGACATCGCTACGCGCCGCGCCGAAGACCTTTTTTTTTTGCTCGCACATTATTTGGGTGATCGACAAAGTAGGTAGACGCGAAAAGGGTTGTTGTTGTAGTTGTTGTTGTAGAGCTCCCGAGTTCAGATTTTGTGCCCACCGCTGGTCTAAATTGATAAATGCGCGCGAGTGGAAAAATTGAAGTCGATTTTTTTTTTTTTTTTTTTTGATTTTTACAAGTTTTTTCTTTGGCTTTCGGCCAGCAGATAATTTTGTTTGAACAAATAAGCGCATAAATTGAAAAGAAGCCACATTTGACCCACATTGAAAACTATTTACTTGACCCTAAAATTTGACAGCACTTGAAAGATATAAACGGGCAACTTTTGAACCGACAAAATCTCTTTAAATCCACAAAATTGCATTTCTAACTGTAGCAAAATATTTATAATCTCTCAGTCGCAAAGTTAAGCACCAGAGAATTGCGGGAAGTTATCTCATCAATATCGTTTGGAATGGGAATAAGCACGACCAGGGGGATTTATAGAGAAGAGAAAAGAGTAAGGAGAGACTAAGCTCAGCCAACGAGGAAACGTGTCTAAATGGAAAAAATGAAGCGTTTCAAGTTTCTGCGATGGCAAACAAGTAAAAGACAACAAAAAAAAAACCAAAGAAAATACCAAAAAAAATTTGAAGCTGCCGCTGTTGAATTATACAGGGCTGCTAAAGTGTTTTCCTAGTTTATGAAAGGGAATTGTGTAAAATAATTATGATGATAATTATAAATACAAGTTTTAATATGAAACAAAATATATGTATTTATGTGAATTTAAGACACTCGAATCAGACACAGTTAACCCTGTCGTGATTTGGTCTGCAACCCTCGTCTGCTATTCAAACAGGCTCTTCAGCGTCTAAAGGGTATTCCCCTGCTCCCAGCTCCGCTCGAGTTCATCATTTTCATTTCCATGCGATGTCGTCAGCTCAAGTAGTTTACTTTGCCAGACATTCTTGCTGGTTTGGCCTTTGACTTTTGAGCCTTCCCACATTAGCAGAAGGATTGTTGAATATCGACATGATATTGATACCCTATACAAATGAAAAGACCCAAAAAGGGTAGCATTATGCGAAAAGGTAAACAGTTTAAAATAAACTTTCATTCTTAAACTTCAAGAAAATAATTGATAATTTTATTTTCTTATTTAACAATTATGATTGTAGAACATTATAGGTATCTTATAGTTGATAATTTGTGCCTTTTTTTTAACCAACATGAGGGAACGTCTGTCTGCAAAGTGTGAAAAGAAAACGTGGCTCATTGTTGAGCCTTAAAGTACACTTGTGCCTGATGCCTGATGAAGTGCCTGCTTCTGAGGAGTTTCGCAATAAAATCAATAGAAAATGTTGGATGCATGCACATGCAGCTTGCCACACCCAATATTGAATTACTCTATTTGCAAGGGCAGCAGCAACTACTCGGTACTTGGTAATATTTCCAGTAAAGTCGGTGTCGTCGTCTTGTGCAACTTCCGTTGCATAGTTTTGCGAGTTCTGCTCACAAGACATTTTATCCCTTTGATCCTTTTTATTGTTGCCACCGCAGCTGGTGTTGTCTTACAACGCAACTCCGCTGGGGTAACCCAACAGTTGTGCTCTCAAAACAAAAAACCGTAGCCAACTCCGCGTCTTGGTCAAAAAAAAAAAAAAAAAACCCGACAGAGCCAACAAACGTGACGTGGCTGCCGTCCAAAACCGGCAATTGGTTTTCAGTTACAGTCAGGGGCGGTATTTTCTGCTTCTACTCTTTGTATGCATTTGACTTGGCTACCTAGTTGGCTCCCTCAACTGCCAACTTACATTTTTGTTTTGCCGGCTAGTTACTGGCTCATTGGAGCGTTGCTAAGGACAACTGCAATAACTATTACATGTTGTATACTCAGAATTCTCGCTTATTGCCATATTCTTGGCAATTGCCGCAAATTCCAAAAAAATTTTGTTTTAATTTTTGTTTTGCTTTTGTAAATATACTGAATGAAAATAATACTTAAAATAACGAACAATTAAATGACAATTTTAGCTTAGAAAAATTATCTTAAAGTTAGAATAATAAAATTCAATTCAGATTATAAAGAAAACTTTTGAATAAATAAAATTTATTAGGACTAATATAAATAAAGCCAAATTATTTAGACCAAAATAACATTAAAGGTGAAATATCTTCAGAATAGAGAAAGCTTCAGAGTTCTAAATTTTTGATAACAGATTAATATATTGCTTAAAGATCGTAACTGATTTAATTAAACTAATTGTCTTCGTAATCCCCACTAAAACTATCAAGGATTCAAACATTGCTAAAATACAGAATTTTTTATTCATAATAAATAAAAACGAACCTTGTGGGCGCCTAAGCTCCAATTTTACAAATTCTGATTCTGATATTTAGAATCGATTATATTAAAAGGTGAGCAAAAGAAGTTTGTGCATTATACTACAATTCTTTTTAAAAAGAAAAAGCATGCAATACGAATTTTCTTAAAATAATCTGCAGAAAGCTTTCAATTCTATCCTTCAATTTAATCCTGTTTCCCAAACTATGTTTAACATTTTGTACCCTTCCAGTGTAATTAAGCCAGAAGTGAAATTGGAAACGTGTTTGCAGGATAACTTTGCGCAAAGTCAACGAAGCATTGAGCAATAATATAAATTTGCAAGGCTTTTGTTCTTCAACAGCTGCTAAAATTAAAAATATTTTCGAAGGTTCAATAAACTGAGGGACCACATTGACTGCGACATGCCAAAGTCGAAGGATGACAACGAGGACGAGGACGAGGACGAGGAGTAGGCGCATTGCCAATCGACTGCGGCACTGGCAGTGGCAGTGGCAGATGTGACAGACAATGCCGATCGTAATCTACATATATATAGACACGGCTTCCCAGTGAACGTCACAAGTGTGTGTTGTGTGTGTGTTTGTGTGTGTTTGTGTGTGTTTGTGTGCATGTCCTGTGTATGGTACGTGCCGTAACGCAGCTGAAGGACATTGTGAATGCTTTCTCTCTGTTTAGTGCTTGCCACAGACACAGGCTGCAAATTCGATTTGAGGTGCACCTTCTGTTGAAGAACAGATTGAACTAATTATGACGAGCACAGAAGTTAGAAGAGAAAGAGAGAGGGAGGAAGAGAAAGAGAGGGTGAGGAAGAGAAAGGGAGAATCGCTGACCATGAGTCCGAGCAAGCTCCTTAAGCTCTTGCACTCATTGCCACACACTGCAAGTTCGCTTAACTAACAAATTAGCAGCAAAAGTTCTTGTTGTCCAACATTTGCAGTGCCAACGAGAAACATTTCCTTTGGCGACGGCATCAAAAATTCAAGACAGACGACGTTATTGTTGTTGTTGCCGGCGGTGCAAAAATCCATTAAGTGCTTTCCCAAAAAAGAAAGCGAAGAAAATCTAGAAACTACTTTAAATGTTAAGATATCGAAGTTTCAATGCTCTTACGCAAAATTGTTAAATGAAATATTATCAATTGAATTTAATACAGTCGAACTTCCCTAACTCGAACTTCTCTAACTCGAAGTTTCTCTAACTCGAACAAAATCGAGTGGCAATAGCGTTTACTAGGCAAATTCCATACAATTCTACTTCCCTAACTCGAACTTCCCTAACTCGAAATTCTCCCTAACTCGAACTTACTTCTGTAAGTCGAATTTTTCGGAAAAATCTCCAATAAAGTTTGAATTTTTTTTTCTTTTCTGCTTTATGCTTTTGTTAACGGATCGTTTGGATATGTAATATTGATGTACATTAACATATGGTGATGTAATATGATAAAATATTGCATCAACAATTTTTTAGGCTTGTGAAATTGCTATAGGAAAGATGTTCGAAATGTACTTCTCTGTCAGCGCACCAGCTCAATAATATTTATCATGGCACCAGCACGTGTATTCAAATTTTTATCTTTTTAAGAAATTTTTAAACTTATTTGTTAAGAAATTGAAAAGTGGACCAGTTTAAATTATATTAAAAAATGGAAAATTAATTATGTCATTTGATTCGGGAACGTCTTCTGGATACAGCAAAAGAACGATAAAACCTATTTTTGAGAATATCGACAGGTCTTGAACAAACTGAAATTTTTTTTGTTGAAAATAACAAGAAAAGTTTGCAATTTGAAATGTATTTATGAATGAATGAAATTGTAGTTTCATTTAAAAAACTAAAAAAAAAAAATTCCCTAACTCGAAGTCTCCCTAACTCGAACTTTTTTCGTGGATAATGGTGATTCGAGTTAGGGAAGTTCGACTGTAGTTTTAATTTTTATTTGACGATAGTTTTAATTTTTGTTTAAAATGCTGAAACAAGATAAGTAAACTATGAGCTTAAAATTTAAGAGGACATTGAATTTGGTTTTGGTTTAAAATTCCAATTTTGTTATCATTTGAATACATTGGTCACTTTTAGGTATTTTTTGTTGATTGTAAAGAAACTTTCAGTATAGATGGGAAAGGTTAAAAAATGGTTTTTAAAAATACGATGCATTGATGAAAATAATCCACTATTTTACAAACTTGATGGAAAAACTTTAATACTCTAAAGTAAAGAGTATAAATAAGTTGACAACTTTAAATCGATGGGAAATGAAATGGGGAAAGCAAGCAATCGCAAGGAGCAGAGCATAAGAAACAGAAAATAAAATGGCAAAAATTCAATTTTGAAATAAACAAAAGACACGTCGAAAAAAGCAAAAGCAAAGAAGGTGACGACGACGCGTCGCAACGCGGAGAAATAAATTCCCTGCAAAGCGAAGCGAAGAGCAAACAAACTGCGACTCAAGTAGTAGGTGAAAATAAACCCAGAGTTGAAAAATTCAATAAAAATAAGGAAAACCAATAGAAGTTTCTTTTTATACCCTGTGCCCATTGAAAATGGTCAAAAGGGTATTTTAGATTTGTGTGATGTATGTAACAGGCAGAAGGAAGCATCTCCGATCCCATAAAGTATATATATTCTTGATCAGTATCAACAGCCGAGTCGATTGAGCTATGTCCGTCTGTCTGTCCGTCCGTCTGTCCGTCCGTCTGTCCGTCCGTCTGTCCGATTTATAAAATAAAAAAAAAAAATATATATATAAAATTTTATTTTTCAAATATTTTTTAATTTTTTAATGTTATAATAACCGATTTTCAGCATTTGACTGTTAACTTACGCCCATTCCGATGCCACGCCTACTTTTATTTTGTTGTTTAAATTTTTTTTGAAATGTCAAGAATATATATTTCAAATTTCAGGCCGATATCTCACTTCGTTAGAAAGTTACAGACTTTTGCCTCTAATTTTCTAAAAAAGCCATAGTTCATGGCTTCCTCGGTTAATTTCAGCGAATTAAAAAAAAATTGATTGGTTAATTGAAAAACAAAAATATTTATAAAATATGTTGCAAAAAGATGAATCAGAATAAGCCTCAACATTATTGGAAAATGTGTTATTTTTTTTTTAATGCCTTAAATACCTCAGAGTACCTTAAAATACCTTTATCTGAAATCATCATGCTTCTCAGCGGAGGCTAGGAATTGATTTTAGACATATAGTTTCTTCGTGAAAATATCTTAGAATTCATCGTAGATTACGATTCTAGTGGACGATTTTTGCGAAAAAAAATTGACCCGCCCTAATGGGTACCCATGTAAGTACCCTTTTCATGGGTACCCCTGTAAGTACCCTTTCCATGGGTACTCTTATCACCACCCCTAGCATGGGTACCCATGTAAGTACCCCTTGCATGGGTACCCCTGTAAGTACCCTTTCCATGGGTACTCTTATCACCACCCCTAGCATGGGTACCCATGTAAGTACCCTTTTCATGGGTACCCCTGTAAGTACCCTTTCCATGGGTACTCTTATCACCACCCCTAGCATGGGTACCCATGTAAGTACCCTTTTCATGGGTACCCCTGTAAGTACCCTTTCCATGGGTACTCTTATCACCACCCCTAGCATGGGTACCCATGTAAGTACCCTTTTCATGGGTACCCCTGTAAGTACCCTTTCCATGGGTACTCTTATCATCACCCCTAGCATGGGTACCCATGTAAGTACCCTTTTCATGGGTACCCCTGTAAGTACCCTTTCCATGGGTACTCTTATCACCACCCCTAGCATGGGTACCCATGTAAGTACCCTTTTCATGGGTACCCCTGTAAGTACCCTTTCCATGGGTACTCTTATCACCACCCCTAGCATGGGTACCCATGTAAGTACCCTTTTCATGGGTACCCCTGTAAGTACCCTTTCCATGGGTACTCTTATCACCACCCCTAGCATGGGTACCCATGTAAGTACCCTTTTCATGGGTACCCCTGTAAGTACCCTTTCCATGGGTACTCTTATCACCACCCATAGCATGGGTACCCATGTAAGTACCCTTTTCATGGGTACCCCTGTAAGTACCCTTTTCATGGGTACCCCTGTAAGTACCCTTTCCATTGGTACTCTTATCACCACCCCTAGCATGGGTACCCATGTAAGTACCCATTTCATGGGTACCCATGTAAGTACCCTTTTCATGGGTACCCATGTAAGTACCCTTTCCATGGGTACTCTTATCACCACCCCTAGCATGGGTACCCATGTAAGTACCCTTTTCATGGGTACCCCTGTAAGTACCCTTTTCATGGGTACCCCTGTAAGTACCCTTTCCATGGGTACTCTTATCACCACCCCTAGCATGGGTACCCATGAAAGTACCCATTTCATGGGTACCCCTGTAAGTACCCTTTCCATGGGTACTCTTATCACCACCCCTAGCATGGGTACCCATGTAAGTACCCTTTTCATGGGTACCCCTGTAAGTACCCTTTCCATGGGTACTCTTATCACCACCCCTAGCATGGGTACCCATGTAAGTACCCTTTTCATGGGTACCCCTGTAAGTACCCTTTCCATGGGTACTCTTATCACCACCCCTAGCATGGGTACCCATGTAAGTACCCTTTTCATGGGTACCCCTGTAAGTACCCTTTCCATGGGTACTCTTATCACCACCCCTAGCATGGGTACCCATGTAAGTACCCTTTTCATGGGTACCCCTGTAAGTACCCTTTCCATGGGTACTCTTATCACCACCCCTAGCATGGGTACCCATGTAAGTACCCTTTTCATGGGTACCCCTGTAAGTACCCTTTCCATTGGTACTCTTATCACCACCCCTAGCATGGGTACCCATGTAAGTACCCTTTCCATGGGTACTCTTATCACCACCCTTAGCATGGGTACCCATGTAAGTACCCTTTTCATGGGTACCCCTGTAAGTACCCTTTCCATGGGTACTCTTATCACCACCCCTAGCATGGGTACCCATGTAAGTACCCTTTTCATGGGTACCCCTGTAAGTACCCTTTCCATGGGTACTCTTATCACCACCCCTAGTTGTAGTAATTTTAGATTATTTTTGATTTTTTGTAATCGTAATCATAAAATAATTGGGCAAACCCGAAAATAATCGTAATTTAATCATTAGTTCGACTTTTAAACAAAAATATTCTAGTTAATAATGATGATGATTACTAATCATTATTTAACAGGTATGCTATCATTACTATAAGCTAAATTCAATTATGAGGGCGGTAGTGGGAGAGAGCTTTGTCAAACGGGATTAGATAACACAACTGTTGAAAAAAAATGTTTGCATAATTTTACATTTAAGATATTTAAAATATTTATAAAATAAAAAATAGTAATTTTAGATTATTTTTGATTTTTTGTAATCGTTATCATAAAATAATTGGGCAAACCCGAAAATAATCGTAATTTAATCATTAGTTCGACTTTTAAACAAAAATATTCTAGCTAATAATGATGATGATTACTAATCATTATTTAACAGGTATGCTATCATTACTATAAGCTAAATTCAATTATGAGGGCGGTAGTGGGAGAGAGCTTTGTCAAACGGGATTAGATAACACAACTGTTGAAAAAAAATGTTTGCATAATTTTACATTTAAGATATTTAAAATATTTATAAAATAAAAAAAAATAAAAATATATATAAAATTTTATTTTTCAAATATTTTTTAATTTTTTAATGTTATAATAACCGATTTTCAGCATTTGACTGTTAACTTACGCCCATTCCGATGCCACGCCTACTTTTATTTTGTTGTTTAAATTTTTTTTGAAATGTCAAGAATATATATTTCAAATTTCAGGCCGATATCTCACTTCGTTAGAAAGTTACAGACTTTTGCCTCTAATTTTCTAAAAAAGCCATAGTTCATGGCTTCCTCGGTTAATTTCAGCGAATTAAAAAAAAAATTGATTGGTTAATTGAAAAACAAAAATATTTATAAAATATGTTGCAAAAAGATGAATCAGAATAAGCCTCAACATTATTGGAAAATGTGTTATTTTTTTTTTAATGCCTTAAATACCTCAGAGTACCTTAAAATACCTTTATCTGAAATCATCATGCTTCTCAGCGGAGGCTAGGAATTGATTTTAGACATATAGTTTCTTCGTGAAAATATCTTAGAATTCATCGTAGATTACGATTCTAGTGGACGATTTTTGCGAAAAAAAATTGACCCGCCCTAATGGGTACCCATGTAAGTACCCTTTTCATGGGTACCCCTGTAAGTACCCTTTCCATGGGTACTCTTATCACCACCCCTAGCATGGGTACCCATGTAAGTACCCTTTCCATGGGTACTCTTATCACCACCCTTAGCATGGGTACCCATGTAAGTACCCTTTTCATGGGTACCCCTGTAAGTACCCTTTCCATGGGTACTCTTATCACCACCCCTAGCATGGGTACCCATGTAAGTACCCTTTCCATGGGTACTCTTATCACCACCCTTAGCATGGGTACCCATGTAAGTACCCTTTTCATGGGTACCCCTGTAAGTACCCTTTCCATGGGTACTCTTATCACCACCCCTAGCATGGGTACCCATGTAAGTACCCTTTTCATGGGTACCCATGTAAGTACCCTTTCCATGGGTACTCTTATCACCACCCCTAGCATGGGTACACCTGTAAGTACCCTTTCCATGGGTACTCTTATCACCACCCCTAGCATGGGTACCCATGTAAGTACCCTTTTCATGGGTACCCCTGTAAGTACCCTTTCCATTGGTACTCTTATCACCACCCCTAGCATGGGTACCCATGTAAGTACCCTTTCCATGGGTACTCTTATCACCACCCTTAGCATGGGTACCCATGTAAGTACCCTTTTCATGGGTACCCCTGTAAGTACCCTTTCCATGGGTACTCTTATCACCACCCCTAGCATGGGTACCCATGTAAGTACCCTTTTCATGGGTACCCCTGTAAGTACCCTTTCCATGGGTACTCTTATCACCACCCCTAGCATGGGTACCCATGTAAGTACCCTTTTCATGGGTACCCCTGTAAGTACCCTTTCCATTGGTACTCTTATCACCACCCCTAGCATGGGTACCCATGTAAGTACCCTTTCCATGGGTACTCTTATCACCACCCCTAGTTGTAGTAATTTTAGATTATTTTTGATTTTTTGTAATCGTTATCATAAAATAATTGGGCAAACCCGAAAATAATCGTAATTTAATCATTAGTTCGACTTTTAAACAAAAATATTCTAGTTAATAATGATGATGATTACTAATCATTATTTAACAGGTATGCTATCATTACTATAAGCTAAATTCAATTATGAGGGCGGTAGTGGGAGAGAGCTTTGTCAAACGGGATTAGATAACACAACTGTTGAAAAAAAATGTTTGCATAATTTTACATTTAAGATATTTAAAATATTTATAAAATAAAAAATAGTAATTTTAGATTATTTTTGATTTTTTGTAATCGTTATCATAAAATAATTGGGCAAACCCGAAAATAATCGTAATTTAATCATTAGTTCGACTTTTAAACAAAAATATTCTAGCTAATAATGATGATGATTACTAATCATTATTTAACAGGTATGCTATCATTACTATAAGCTAAATTCAATTATGAGGGCGGTAGTGGGAGAGAGCTTTGTCAAACGGGATTAGATAACACAACTGTTGAAAAAAAATGTTTGCATAATTTTACATTTAAGATATTTAAAATATTTATAAAATAAAAAAAAATAAAAATATATATAAAATTTTATTTTTCAAATATTTTTTAATTTTTTAATGTTATAATAACCGATTTTCAGCATTTGAGTGTTAACTTACGCCCATTCCGATGCCACGCCTACTTTTATTTTGTTGTTTAAATTTTTTTTGAAATGTCAAGAATATATATTTCAAATTTCAGGCCGATATCTCACTTCGTTAGAAAGTTACAGACTTTTGCCTCTAATTTTCTAAAAAAGCCATAGTTCATGGCTTCCTCGGTTAATTTCAGCGAATTAAAAAAAAAATTTATTGGTTAATTGAAAAACAAAAATATTTATAAAATATGTTGCAAAAAGATGAATCAGAATAAGCCTCAACATTATTGGAAAATGTGTTATTTTTTTTTTAATGCCTTAAATACCTCAGAGTACCTTAAAATACCTTTATCTGAAATCATCATGCTTCTCAGCGGAGGCTAGGAATTGATTTTAGACATATAGTTTCTTCGTGAAAATATCTTAGAATTCATCGTAGATTACGATTCTAGTGGACGATTTTTGCGAAAAAAAATTGACCCGCCCTAATGGGTACCAATGTAAGTACCCTTTTCATGGGTACCCCTGTAAGTACCCTTTCCATTGGTACTCTTATCACCACCCCTAGCATGGGTACCCATGTAAGTACCCTTTTCAGGTATCGGGTACCCATGTAAGTACCCTTTCCATGGGTACTCTTATCACCACCCCTAGCATGGGTACCCATGTAAGTACCCTTTTCATGGGTACTCTAATCAGCACCCCTAGCATGGGTACCCATGTAAGTACCCTTTTCATGGGTACCCATGTAAGTACCCTTTCCATGGGTACTCTTATCACCACCCCTAGCATGGGTACCCATGTAAGTACCCTTTTCATGGGTACCCCTGTAAGTACCCTTTCCATGGGTACTCTTATCACCACCCCTAGCATGGGTACCCATGTAAGTACCCTTTTCATGGGTACCCCTGTAAGTACCCTTTCCATTGGTACTCTTATCAGCACCCCTAGCATGGGTACCCATGTAAGTACCCTTTTCATGGGTACTCTTATCACAACCCCTAGCATGGGTACCCATGTAAGTACCCTTTTCATGGGTACCCCTGTAATACCCTTTCCATGGGTACTCTTATCACCACCCCTAGCATGGGTACCCATGTAAGTACCCTTTTCATGGGTACCCCTGGAAGTACCCTTTATTGGTACTCTTATCAGCACCCCTAGCATGGGTACCCATGTAAGTACCCTTTTCATGGGTACCCATGTAAGTACCCTTTCCATGGGTACTCTTATCACCACCCCTAGTTGTAGTAATTTTAGATTATTTTTGATTTTTTGTAATCGTAATCATAAAATAATTGGGCAAACCCGAAAATAATCGTAATTTAATCATTAGTTCGACTTTTAAACAAAAATATTCTAGTTAATAATGATGATGATTACTAATCATTATTTAACAGGTATGCTATCATTACTATAAGCTAAATTCAATTATGAGGGCGGTAGTGGGAGAGAGCTTTGTCAAACGGGATTAGATAACACAACTGTTGAAAAAAAATGTTTGCATAATTTTTTCATTTAAAATATTTAAAATATTTATAAAATAAAAAAAAATAAAAATATATATACAATTTTATTTTTCAAATATTTTTTAGTTTTTTAATGTTATAATAACCGATTTTCAGCATTTGACTGTTAACTTACGCCCATTCCGATGCCACGCCTACTTTTATTTTGTTGTTTAAATTTTTTTTGAAATGTCAAGAATATATATTTCAAATTTCAGGCCGATATCTCACTTCGTTAGAAAGTTACAGACTTTTGCCTCTAATTTTCTAAAAAAGCCATAGTTCATGGCTTCCTCGGTTAATTTCAGCGAATTAAAAAAAAATTGATTGGTTAATTGAAAAACAAAAATATTTATAAAATATGTTGCAAAAAGATGAATCAGAATAAGCCTCAACATTATTGGAAAATGTGTTATTTTTTTTTTAATGCCTTAAATACCTCAGAGTACCTTAAAATACCTTTATCTGAAATCATCATGCTTCTCAGCGGAGGCTAGGAATTGATTTTAGACATATAGTTTCTTCGTGAAAATATCTTAGAATTCATCGTAGATTACGATTCTAGTGGACGATTTTTGCGAAAAAAAATTGACCCGCCCTAATGGGTACCCATGTAAGTACCCTTTTCATGGGTACCCCTGTAAGTACCCTTTCCATTGGTACTCTTATCACCACCCCTAGCATGGGTACCCATGTAAGTACCCTTTTCATGGGTACCCCTGTAAGTACCCTTTCCATGGGTACTCTTATCACCACCCCTAGTTGTAGTAATTTTAGATTATTTTTGATTTTTTGTAATCGTAATCATAAAATAATTGGGCAAACCCGAAAATAATCGTAGTTTAATCATTATTTCGACTTTTAAACAAAAATATTCTAGTTAATAATGATGATGATTACTAATCATTATTTAACAGGTATGCTATCATTACTATAAGCTAAATTCAATTATGAGGGCGGTAGTGGGAGAGAGCTTTGTCAAACGGGATTAGATAACACAACTGTTGAAAAAAAATGTTTGCATAATTTTACATTTAAGATATTTAAAATATTTATAAAATAAAAAAAATAAAAATATATATAAAATTTTATTTTTCAAATATTTTTGAATTTTTTAATGTTATAATAACCGATTTTCAGCATTTGACTGTTAACCTACGCCCATTCCGATGCCACGCCTACTTTTATTTTGTTGTTTAAATTTTTTTTTAAATGTCAAGAATATATATTTCAAATTTCAGGCCGATATCTCACTTCGTTAGAAAGTTACAGACTTTTGCCTCTAATTTTCTAAAAAAGCCATAGTTCATGGCTTCCTCGGTTAATTTCAGCGAATTAAAAAAAAATTGATTGGTTAATTGAAAAACAAAAATATTTATAAAATATGTTGCAAAAAGATGAATCAGAATAAGCCTCAACATTATTGGAAAATGTGTTATTTTTTTTTTAATGCCTTAAATACCTCAGAGTACCTTAAAATACCTTTATCTGAAATCATCATGCTTCTCAGCGGAGGCTAGGAATTGATTTTAGACATATAGTTTCTTCGTGAAAATATCTTAGAATTCATCGTAGATTACGATTCTAGTGGACGATTTTTGCGAAAAAAATTGACCCGCCCTAATGGGTACCCATGTAAGTACCCTTTTCACGGGTACCACTGTAAGTACCCATTCCATGGGTACTCTTATCACCACCCCTAGCATGGGTACCCATGTAAGTACCCTTTTCATGGGTACCCCTGTAAGTACCCTTTCCATTGGTACTCTTATCACCACCCCTAGCATGGGTACCCATGTAAGTACCCTTTTCATGGGTACCCATGTAAGTACCCTTTCCATGGGTACTCTTATCACCACCCCTAGTATGGGTACCCATGTAAGTACCCTTTCATGGGTACCCCTGTAAGTACCCTTTCCATGGGTACTCTTATCACCACCCCTAGCATGGGTACCGTAAGTACCCTTTCCATGGGTACTCTTATCATCACCCCTAGCATGGGTACCCATGTAAGTACCCTTTTCATGGGTACCCCTGTAAGTACCCTTTCCATGGGTACTCTTATCACCACCCCTAGCATGGGTACCCATGTAAGTACCCCTAGCATGGGTACCCATGTAAGTACCCTTTCCATGGGTACTCTTATCACCACCCCTAGCATGGGTACCCATGTAAGTACCCTTTTCATGGGTACCCATGTAAGTACCCTTTCCATGGGTACTCTTATCACCACCCCTAGCATTTGTACCCATGTAAGTACCCTTTTCATGGGTACCCCTGTAAGTACCCTTTCCATGGGTACTCTTATCACCACCCCTAGCATGGGTACCCATGTAAGTACCCTTTTCATGGGTACCCCTGTAAGTACCCTTTCCATGGGTACTCTTATCACCACCCATAGCATGGGTACCCATGTAAGTACCCTTTCCATGGGTACTCTTATCACCACCCCTAGCATGTACCCTTCAGCCCTTTCATGGGTACTCTTATCACCCCTAGCATGGGTACCCATGTAAGTACCCTTTTCATGGGTACCCCTGTAAGTACCCTTTCCATGGGTACTCTTATCACCACCCCTAGCATGGGTACCCATGTAAGTACCCTTTTCATGGGTACCCCTGTAAGTACCCTTTCCATGGGTACTCTTATCACCACCCCTAGCATGGGTACCCATGTAAGTACCCTTTTCATGGGTACCCCTGTAAGTACCCTTTCCATGGGTACTCTTATCACCACCCCTAGCATGGGTACCCATGTAAGTACCCTTTTCATGGGTACCCCTGTAAGTACCCTTTCCATGGGTACTCTTATCACCACCCCTAGCATGGGTACCCATGTAAGTACCCTTTTCATGGGTACCCCTGTAAGTACCCTTTCCATGGGTACTCTTATCACCACCCCTAGTTGTAGTAATTTTAGATTATTTTTGATTTTTTGTAATCGTAATCATAAAATAATTGGGCAAACCCGAAAATAATCGTAATTTAATCATTAGTTCGACTTTTAAACAAAAATATTCTAGTTAATAATGATGATGATTACTAATCATTATTTAACAGGTATGCTATCATTACTATAAGCTAAATTCAATTATGAGGGCGGTGGTGGGAGAGAGCTTTGTCAAACGGGATTAGATAACACAACTGTTGAAAAAAAATGTTTGCATAATTTTACATTTAAGATATTTAAAATATTTATAAAATAAAAAAAATAAAAATATATATAAAATTTTAGTTTTCAAATATTTTTTAGTTTTTTAATGTTATAATAACCGATTTTCAGCATTTGACTGTTAACTTACGCCCATTCCGATGCCACGCCTACTTTTATTTTGTTGTTTAAATTTTTTTTTGAAATGTCAAGAATATATATTTCAAATTTCAGGCCGATATCTCACTTTGGTAGAAAGTTACAGACTTTTGCCTCTTATTTTCTAAAAAAGCCATAGTTCATGGCTTCCTCGGTTAATTTCAGCGAATTAAAAAAAAATTGATTGGTTAATTGAAAAACAAAAATATTTATAAAATATGTTGCAAAAAGATGAATCAGAATAAGCCTCAACATTATTGGAAAATGTGTTATTTTTTTTTTAATGCCTTAAATACCTCAGAGTACCTTAAAATACCTTTATCTGAAATCATCATGCTTCTCAGCGGAGGCTAGGAATTGATTTTAGACATATAGTTTATTCGTGAAAATATCTTAGAATACATCGTAGATTACGATTCTAGTGGACGATTTTTGCGAAAAAAAATTGACCCGCCCTAATGGGTACCCATGTAAGTACCCTTTTCATGGGTACTCTTATCACCACCCCTAGCATGGGTACCCATGTAAGTAACCTTTTCATGGGTACCCATGTAAGTACCCTTTCCAATGTACCTTTCCATGGGTACTCTTATCACCACCCCTAGTTGTAGTAATTTTAGATTATTTTTGATTTTTTGTAATCGTAATCATAAAATAATTGGGCAAACCCGAAAATAATCGTAATTTAATCATTAGTTCGACTTTTAAACAAAAATATTCTAGTTAATAATGATGATGATTACTAATCATTATTTAACAGGTATGCTATCATTACTATAAGCTAAATTCAATTATGAGGGCGGTAGTGGGAGAGAGCTTTGTCAAACGGGATTAGATAACACAAATGTTGAAAAAAAATGTTTGCATAATTTTTTCATTTAAAATATTTAAAATATTTATAAAATAAAAAAAAATAAAAATATATATAAAATTTTATTTTTCAAATATTTTTTAGTTTTTTAATGTTATAATAACCGATTTTCAGCATTTGACTGTTAACTTACGCCCATTCCGATGCCACGCCTACTTTTATTTTGTTGTTTAAATTTTTTTTGAAATGTCAAGAATATATATTTCAAATTTCAGGCCGATATCTCACTTCGTTAGAAAGTTACAGACTTTTGCCTCTAATTTTCTAAAAAAGCCATAGTTCATGGCTTCCTCGGTTAATTTCAGCGAATTAAAAAAAAAAATTGATTGGTTAATTGAAAAACAAAAATATTTATAAAATATTTTGCAAAAAGATGAATCAGAATAAGCCTCAACATTATTGGAAAATGTGTTATTTTTTTTTTAATGCCTTAAATACCTCAGAGTACCTTAAAATACCTTTATCTGAAATCATCATGCTTCTCAGCGGAGGCTAGGAATTGATTTTAGACATATAGTTTCTTCGTGAAAATATCTTAGAATTCATCGTAGATAACGATTCTAGTGGACGATTTTTGTGAAAAAAAATTGACCCGCCCTAATGGGTACCCATGTAAGTACCCTTTTCATGGGTACCCCTGTAAGTACCCTTTCCATTGGTACTCTTATCACCACCCCTAGCATGGGTACCCATGTAAGTACCCTTTTCATGGGTACCCATGTAAGTACCCTTTCCATGGGTACTCTTATCACCACCCCTAGCATGGGTACCCATGTAAGTACCCTTTTCATGGGTACCCCTGTAAGTACCCTTTCCATGGGTACTCTTATCACCACCCCTAGCATGGGTACCCATGTAAGTACCCTTTTCATGGGTACCCCTGTAAGTACCCTTTCCATGGGTACTCTTATCACCACCCCTAGCATGGGTACCCATGTAAGTACCCTTTTCATGGGTACCCCTGTAAGTACCCTTTCCATGGGTACTCTTATCACCACCCCTAGCATGGGTACCCATGTAAGTACCCTTTCCATGGGTACTCTTATCACCACCCTTAGCATGGGTACCCATGTAAGTACCCTTTCCATGGGTACTCTTATCAGCACCCTTTCCATGGGTACCCATGTAAGTACCCTTTTCATGGGTACCCATGTAAGTACCCTTTCCATGGGTACTCTTATCACCACCCCTAGCATGGGTACCCATGTAAGTACCCTTTTCATGGGTACCCCTGTAAGTACCCTTTCCATGGGTACTCTTATCACCACCCCTAGCATGGGTACCCATGTAAGTACCCTTTTCATGGGTACCCCTGTAAGTACCCTTTCCATGGGTACTCTTATCACCACCCCTAGCATGGGTACCCATGTAAGTACCCTTTTCATGGGTACCCCTGTAAGTACCCTTTCCATGGGTACTCTTATCACCACCCCTAGCATGGGTACCCATGTAAGTACCCTTTTCATGGGTACCCCTGTAAGTACCCTTTCCATGGGTACTCTTATCACCACCCCTAGCATGGGTACCCATGTAAGTACCCTTTTCATGGGTACCCCTGTAAGTACCCTTTCCATGGGTACTCTTATCACCACCCCTAGCATGGGTACCCATGATAATGTACCCCTTTCCATGGGTACTCTTATCACCACCCCTAGTTGTAGTAATTTTAGATTATTTTTGATTTTTTGTAATCGTAATCATAAAATAATTGGGCAAACCCGAAAATAATCGTAATTTAATCATTAGTTCGACTTTTAAACAAAAATATTCTAGTTAATAATGATGATGATTACTAATCATTATTTAACAGGTATGCTATCATTACTATAAGCTAAATTCAATTATGAGGGCGGTAGTGGGAGAGAGCTTTGTCAAACGGGATTAGATAACACAACTGTTGAAAAAAAATGTTTGCATAATTTTACATTTAAGATATTTAAAATATTTATAAAATAAAAAAAATAAAAATATATATAAAATTTTATTTTTCAAATATTTTTTAATTTTTTAATGTTATAATAACCGATTTTCAGCATTTGACTGTTAACTTACGCCCATTCCGATTCCACGCCTACTTTTATTTTGTTGTTTAAATTTTTTTTGAAATGTCAAGAATATATATTTCAAATTTCAGGCCGATATCTCACTTCGCTAGAAAGTTACAGACTTTTGCCTCTAATTTTCTAAAAAAGCCATAGTTCATGGCTTCCTCGGTTAATTTCAGCGAATTAAAAAAAAATTGATTGGTTAATTGAAAAACAAAAATATTTATAAAATATGTTGCAAAAAGATGAATCAGAATAAGCCTCAACATTATTGGAAAATGTGTTATTTTTTTTTTAATGCCTTAAATACCTCAGAGTACCTTAAAATACCTTTATCTGAAATCATCATGCTTCTCAGCGGAGGCTAGGAATTGATTTTAGACATATAGTTTCTTCGTGAAAATATCTTAGAATTCATCGTAGATTACGATTCTAGTGGATGATTTTTGCGAAAAAAAATTGACCCGCCCTAATGGGTACCCATGTAAGTACCCTTTTCATGGGTACCCCTGTAAGTACCCTTTCCATTGGTACTCTTATCACCACCCCTAGCATGGGTACCCATGTAAGTAACCTTTTCATGGGTACCCATGTAAGTACCCTTTCCATGGGTACTCTTATCACCACCCCTAGTTGTAGTAATTTTAGATTATTTTTGATTTTTTGTAATCGTAATCATAAAATAATTGGGCAAACCCGAAAATAATCGTAATTTAATCATTAGTTCGACTTTTAAACAAAAATATTCTAGTTAATAATGATGATGATTACTAATCATTATTTAACAGGTATGCTATCATTACTATAAGCTAAATTCAATTATGAGGGCGGTAGTGGAGAGAGCTTTGTCAAACGGGATTAGATAACACAACTGTTGAAAAAAAATGTTTGCATAATTTTACATTTAAGATATTTAAAATATTTATAAAATAAAAAAAATAAAAATATATATAAAATTTTATTTTTCAAATATTTTTTAATTTTTTAATGTTATAATAACCGATTTTCAGCATTTGACTGTTAACTTACGCCCATTCCGATGCCACGCCTACTTTTATTTTGTTGTTTAAATTTTTTTTGAAATGTCAAGAATATATATTTCAAATTTCAGGCCGATATCTCACTTCGCTAGAAAGTTACAGACTTTTGCCTCTAATTTTCTAAAAAAGCCATAGTTCATGGCTTCCTCGGTTAATTTCAGCGAATTAAAAAAAAATTGATTTGTTAATTGAAAAACAAAAATATTTATAAAATATGTTGCAAAAAGATGAATCAGAATAAGCCTCAACATTATTGGAAAATGTGTTATTTTTTTTTTAATGCCTTAAATACCTCAGAGTACCTTAAAATACCTTTATCTGAAATCATCATGCTTCTCAGCGGAGGCTAGGAATTGATTTTAGACATATAGTTTCTTCGTGAAAATATCTTAGAATTCATCGTAGATTACGA